>JAIUJO010002040.1:40000-45000 GCA_023846275.1 Vanilla planifolia | reverse complement strand
TCTTCTTCTTCTTCTTCTTCTTCTCCTTCTTCTCTTTCTTCATCTTTTCCTTTTTCTCTATCTTCTTTTGCTTCTTATTCTTCTTCTTCTTCTTCTTCTTCTTCTACCTCTTCTTCTTCTGCTTCTCTCTTCTTCTTCTACTTCTTCTACTTCTCCTTCTTCTTCTTCTTCTTCTCCTTCTTCTACTCCTTATCTATCTTCTTCTTCTTCTCCTTCTTCTCCTTCTTCTCCTCCTTCTTCTTCTTCTTCTTCTTTTTTCATCTCCTTCTCCTTCTTCTTCTTCTTTTTCTTCTTCTCCATCCCCTTCTTCTTCGTATTCTTCTTCATCATCTTTTACTTCTTCTACTTCTTCTTCATCATCTTCTTCTTCTTCTTCTTCTTCTTCTTCTTCTTCTTCTTCTTCTACTTCTTCTTCTTCAGCTTCTCCTTCTTCTTGTTCTTCTTCTTCTTCTTCGTCTTCTTCATCTTTTGCTTCTTCTTTTTCTTATTCTTCTTCTTCTACTTCTCCTTCTTGTCCTTCTTCTTCTTCTTCCTATTCTTCTCCTTCTTTTCCTTCCTCTCCTTCTTCTTCTTCTTTTTCTTCTGCTTCTTCTTCTTCTCTTTCTTCTTCCACTTCTTCTTCTTCTTCGTCTTATTTTTCTTCTTCTCTTTCTTTTCCTTCTTCTTGTTTTTCTTTTTCTTCTTCTTCAACTTCTTCTCCTTCCTCTTCTTCTTCTTCTTCTTCTTCATCTTTTTCTTCTTCTTCTACTTCTTCTGATTCTTCTTTTTCATCCTCTTCTTCTTCTTCTTTTTCTTCTTCTTCTTCAGCTTCTTCTTCTTCTTTTTCTTGTTCTTCAGCTTCTTCTTCTTCTTTTTCTTCTTCTTCTTCTTTCGCTTCTCTTTCTTATTCTTCTTCGCCTTCTTGTCCTTCTCTTCTTCTTGCTATTCTTCTCCTTCTTCTCCTCCCTCTCCTTCTTATTCTTATTTTTCTTCCTCTTCTTCTTCTTCTTCTCCTTTTCCTTCTTCCTCTTCTTCTTCTTCATCATCTTATTCTACTTCTCCTTTTTCTTCTTCTTCTCTTTCTTCTTCTTCTTCATCATCATCATCTTCTTCTTCGTCTTCTTCTTCTTCTTCTACTACAACTTCTACTACTACTTCTTATTCTTCTTCCTCCTCTTCTTCTCCTTCTACGCCTTCTCCTTCTTCACTTTCTTCTTCTTTTCCTCCTCTTCTTTTTTTTTTCTTCATCTGATTCTTCTTCTTCTTCTTCTTCTTCTCCTTCTTCTCTTAAATCTACTTTTCCTTCTCTTTTTTTTTCTTCTTCATCTCCTTCTTATAGTTCGACTTCTTTTTCTACTTCTTCTTCTTTTCCTCCTCCTTGTTCTTCTTCTTCTTCTCCTCCATCTTCTTCTTCTCCTTCTTCTTATTCTCCACTTTCTTCTTCTTCTTCTTCTTCTTCTTCTTTTTCTTATTCTTCTTGTTCAACTTCTCTTTTTTTTCCATCTCCTTCTTTAAGTCCTTCTTCTTATTCATCTTCTCCTTCTTCTTCTACTTCTTCTTTTTTTATTTTGCTTCTTATTCTTTTGCTTCTTCTTCTACTTCTTTTTCTTCAACATAACCTCCACCTCCTCCTCCTTCACCTTCTTCTTCTACTACTTCTTACACTTCTTCTTCTTCTACTACTACTTCTTTATCTTCTTCTTTTTCTCCTTGTCCACCTTCTTCTTCTACTTCTATTACTTCTAGTTCTTCTCCTTCTTATATTTCTTCTTCTTATTCTTATTATTAGTATTCTTCTTCTTCTACTACTACTACTATTACTACTTCTTCTACTACTTTTTTCTTTTTCTTCTTCTTCTTCTTCATCATCTTCTTCATCTTGTTTTTTTTCCTCTTCTTCTTCTTCTTCTTCTCTATTTCTGCTTCTTTTCCTTATTCTTCTTCTTCTTCTTCATTAGTCTTCTTCTCCTTCTTCTTCTTCTTCTTTTTCTTCTTCATCATCTTCTTCTTCTCCGTCTTCTTCTTCATCTTCTCCATTTTATTCCTCTTCTTCTTCTTCTTCTTCTGCTTTTTTTTTTCTTCTTTTTCTTATTCTTCTTTTTCTACTTCTCCTCTTTATTCCCCTTTTTCTTTTTCTTCTTCTTCTTCTCAATTCTTCTTCTTCTTCTTCATCTTCTTCTTATTCTACTTCTTCTTCTTCTTCTTTTTTCTACTTGTTTTTCTTCTTCTTCTTCTTCTTCTTTTTCTTCTTATACTTCTTCTTCTTCTTCTTCTCCTTCTTCTTCTTCTGCTTCTTCTACATTTTCTTCATCTACTCTTTGTTCTTCTGCTTCTTCATAGTCTTATTCTATTTTACTTCTTCTTCTTCTTCTTCTTTTTCTTCTTTTTCTTCTCTTTTGCTTCTTCTCCATTTTATTCATCTTCTAGTTCTTTTTCTTCTTCTTTTGCTTCTTGTTATTCTTCTTCTTCTCCTACTAATTCTTCTTCTTCATCATCATCATCATCTTCTTCTTCTTCTTCTTCTTCTACTGCTACTACTACTACTTTTTGTTCTTCTTCTTCTTATTCTTATTCTTCCCTTTCTTCTTCTTCATCTTCTTCTTCTTCTTCTTCTTCTCCTTCGCTTCTTCTACTCTTACTTCTTTTTCTTCTTCATTTTCTTATTCTTCTTCTCTTCTTCTTCTTCTTAATCATCTTCTCTTCCTCCTGCTTGTTCTTGATCTTGTTCTTCTTCTACTTCTTCTTCTTCTTCCACTTCTTCTTCCTCTTCTTCTTCTTCTTCTTCTTCTTCTTCTTCCGCATTTTTTTTGTTCTTCTTTTTCTTATTCTTCTTTTTTTATTTCTCCTCTTTATTCCTCTTTTTCTTTTTCTTCTTCTTCTTCTTCTTCTTCTCCTTTCTTCTTCTTCTTCTTCTTCTTCTTCTTCTTATTCTACTTCTTCTTCTTCTTCTTCTTCTTCTTCATCATCTTCTTCTTCTTCTTCTTCTTCTTCTTCTTCTTCTGCTCCTTATTCTTCCACTTTTTCTCCTTTTTCTTCTTATTCTTGTACTTATTTTGCTTCATCTCTTTCTTAATATGCTTCTTATTCTTCTTCTTCCATTTCTTTTTCTTATTCATCTCCCTCTTCTCTTTCTTCTTCTTCTTCTACTAGTTCTTCTTGGCCTTCTTCTTCTTCATCATCCTTCCCTTCTTCTTCTCCTTCTTCTTGTTCTTGTTCTTCTTCTTCTTCTTCTTCTTCTTCTTCTTCTTCTTCTTCTCCCTCTTCCTCTCATTCTTCTCCTTCTTCTCCCTCTTCTTCTTCTTCTTCTTCTTCTTCTTTTGGTCCTTGTTCTTCCTCTTTTTCTCCTTCTTCTTCTTATTCTTGCACTTCTTTTGCTTCTTCTCTTTCTTAATCTACTTCTTATTCTTCTCCTTCCACTTCTTTTTCTTATTCAACTCCCTCTTCTATTTCTTCTTCTTCTTCTACTACTTCTTCCTGACCTTCTTCTTCATCATTCGTCCCTTCTTCTTCTCCTTCTTGTTCTTCTTCTTCTTCTTCTTCTGCTTCTTCTTCTTCTTCTTTTTCTTCTTCTTCTTCTCTAACTTTTTCTCATTCTTCTACTTCTTCTCCTTCTTCTTCTTCTTCTCCTTCTTCTTATTCTTCTCCTTCTCCATCTTCTCCTCCTTCTTCTCCTTCTTCTCCTTCTTCTCCTACTTCTTCTTCTTCTTCTTCTTCTTCTTCTTCTTCTTCTTCTTCCTCTTCTACTTCTTCTCATTCCTCTCCTTCTTCTCCTCCTTCTTCTTCTTCTTCTTCTTCCCTTTCTTCTCCTTCTCCTTCTTCTTCTTCTTCTCCTTCTTCTTCTTCTTCTTCCTCTTGTCCTTCTTCTTCTTCTTCTTCTTCTTCTTCTTCTTCTTCTTCTTCTTCTTCTTCTTCTTCTCATTCTTCTTATATTGCTTCTACTTCTTCTTCATCTTCTTCATCTTATTCTTCTTATTCTTCTTCTTCTTTTTCTTCTTCTTATTCTTCTTATTCTACTTGTCAATCTTTCTCTCCATCTTCTTCTTCTTCTTCTCCTTCTTCATCTTCTCCCTCTTCTTGTTCTTCTTCCACTCCTTCTTCTTCCTCTTCATCTTCTTCTTCTTCTTCAACTTCATCTTCTTCTTCTTCTTCTTCTTTACCTTCTTCTACTTCTTCTTCTATCTTTTCTTCTTCTTCTTCTTCTTCTTCTTCTTCTTTTTGTTCAACTCCTCCTCATCCACCTTCTTCTTCTTCTTCTTCTTCTTCTCCTACTTCATCTACTCTTGTTTTTCATTTTCATCTCCATCTCCTTCTTCGTCTCTTCTTCTTATTCTACTTCTTCTTCTGCTACTTTTTCTTCTCCATCTTTTCCTTTATCATCTTCTTCTTCTTCATCCACTTCTTCTTCCTCTTCTCCTTCTCCTTCTTCTTCTTCATCTTCTTCTTCTTGTTGTTCTATTATTTATTCTTATTCTTAAACTTCCTCTACTACTACTTCTTCTTCCCCATCTTCTTCTTCTTCTTCTTCTTCTTCTCCTCCCCCTCCTTCTTCTTCTTCATCTTCTTCCTCCTCCTCCTCTTCTTCTTCTTCTTCTTCTTCCACTTAGTCATCTTCTTCTTCTTATTCTTCTTCTTCTTCTAATTCTTCTTTTTCTTCTTCTTCTTCCACATCTTTTTCTTATTCTTCCTCTTCGTCTTTTTGTCCATCATCTTCTTCTTCTTCTTTTTCTCCTTTCACGTCTTCTTCTCTTTCTTGTTCCTCTTCTTGTTCTTGTTCTTGTTCTTTTGCATCTTCTTCTCCTTCCTCTTCTTTCGATTTTTGTCTTGCTCTTTTCCTTCTTCTTCTTCAACATCTTCTTCTTCTTCTTCTACATCCTTAACTTCTTGTTCTTCATCTTTTCCTTCTTCTTCTTCTTCTTCTTCTTCTACTTCTTCTTCTTCTTCTTTTTCTTCTTGTTCTTCTTCTTCTTCATCTTCTTATTCATGATCATCATCATCATCATCATCTTCTTCTTCTTCCTCTT
>JAIUJO010002040.1:30000-32500 GCA_023846275.1 Vanilla planifolia | reverse complement strand
TGTCTTCTTCTTCTTCACCTCCACCTCCTTATTTTTCTTCTTCTTCTTCTTCTTCTTCTTCTTCTTCTTCTTCGTCTTCTTCTTCCTCTTTTACTTGTTCTACTTTTTCTTCTTCATCATCATCTTCTTCTTCTTCTTCTTCTTTTCCTTCTTCTCGAATTTCTACTACTTGTTCTTCTTCTTCTTCTTCTTCTTCGTCTTCTTCCACTTCTTCTTCTTTTTCTTCTTCCCCTACATCATTGTCATCATCATCTGCATCTTCTTCTTCTTCTTCTCCTTCTCCTTCCTCTTCTTTTTTTCTTCTTCTTCACCTCCTTCCTCTTCCGGTTCTTCCTCTTCATCTTTTTCTTCAACTTCTTCTATTTCTTCCTCTTCTTCTTATTTTCTCCTTCTTCTTCTTATTCATTATCATCTTCTTCTTCTACTCCTTCCTCTTCTTCTTCTTCTCCTCCTCCTGCTCCTTTTTCACCTTCATCTTCTTCTTCTTCGTTTTCCACTTCTTCTTCTTCTTCTTCATCAACTCCTCCTTCTTCTTCTTCTTTTTCTTATTCTTCTTCCACTTCTTCTTCTTTTTCTTCATCTTTTTCTTCTTTTTCTTCCTCTTCTTCCTCCTCTTCCTCTTCTTCTTCTTTTTCTTGTTCTTCTTCTTCATCTTCTTCTTTATTTTCTTCCTCTACATCCTCTTTTTCTCCTACTTTTTGATATTTTTATACTTCTCCTTCTTCTTCTTCTTTTTCCTCTTCCACCTTTTCTTCTTCTTCTTGTCCTTCTTCTTCTTCTTCGCATTCTTGTACTTTGTCTACTTCTTCATTTTCTTATTCTTTTTCTTCTACTTCTTCCTCTTCTATTTCTTCTTCTTCCTCCTCTTCTTTTTCTTTTTCTTCCAATTCTACTTCTTCTTCTACTTCTTCTTCTTCTTCTTCATCATCATCATCTTCTTCTTCATCTTCTTCTTCTAAATCTTTTTCTTCTTTATCTTCTTCTTTTTCTTTTCCTCCTCCTCCTCAATCTTCTTCTTCTTCTTCGTCTTCTTCTTCTGCTTGTTTTTCTTTTTCTTCCTCTGCCTCTTTTTATTCTTCTGCTTCTTCTTCTTCTTCTTCTTTTTCTTCTTCTTTTTCTTATTCTTCTTATTCTTCTTCTTCTTATTCTTCATTTATCACTCCCTGTTCATCATAATCATCTTCTTCTTCTTCCATTTCCACTACTTCTTCTACCTCTAAGTCATCATCTTCTTCTTCTTCTTCTTCTTCTTCATCTTCCATGTCTTCTTCTTCTTCTTCTTTTTCCTATTCCACAACTTCTTCTTCTTCCTCTTCTTCTTCATCTTCTTCTTCTTGTTCTACTTCATCTTCTTGTTCTTTTTCTACTTCTTCTCCTTCTTCTTCTCCATCATTATCTTCTTCTTGTTCTTCCTCTTCTTCTTCTTCTTCTTCTCCTTGTATTATTATTATTATTTTTAATATCATTATTCTTCATTATTATTCTTGTTCTACATCATCTTCTTCTTCTTCTTCTTACCCCATCTTCTTCATCTTCTTTGTCATCATCTTCGCCTTTTTTTCTTCTTCTTCTACTTCTACTACTTTTTCTTTGTCGAGTTCTTCTTTCTCTATTACTTCTTCTTTTTCTTTTTCTTCTTTTTCTTTATCTTCTTCTTCTTCTCCTTCTTCTTCTTCTTCTTCTTCTTCTTCTTAAGCTTTATTACTTCTTCATCTTCTCCTTCTTCTTCTTCTTCTCCTCCTCCTACCTCTTCATTTTCTTCTTCATCTTGTTCAACATCTTCTTCATCGCCTTCTTCTTCTTCTTTCTTATCTTATTATTCTTCTTCACCTTCTTCTCCTTTTTCTACATCTTCTTTTTCTTATTCTTCTTCTTCATCATCATCATCTTCTTCATCTTCTTGTCTGTCATTTTCTTCTTTTTCCTCTTCTTCTTCTTTCGATCCTTCTATTTTTTTTCTTCAACATCTTTTTATTGTTCTTCTTTTTCTTCTTCTACTTATTCTTCTTCTTCTTCTTCTTCCCCATCTTTTTTTTTCTAATTCTTCAACATCCCCATCTTCTTATTCTTCATCTCTATCTTCTTCTTCTTGATCTTCTTCTACTACTCCTCCTCTTCCTCGTCCTTTTTCTCCTTCATCTTCCACTTTTTCTTCTTCCTCTTCTTCTTCTTCTTCATCTTCTCCTTCTTGTTCTTTTTTTGCTTCTTCTTCTCCTTCTTCTTGTTCTTCTTCTTCATCCTCTTCTTCTTCTTCTTCTTCTTCTTCTTCTTCCTCCTCCTCCTTCTCCTCCTCTTCCTCTTCTTCTTCTTCTTCTTCTTCCTCTTCTTCTTTTTCTCCTTTTTATTTCCTCATCTTATTCTTCTTCTTCTTCTTCTTCTTTTTCTTCTTCTTATTCTTCTTTTTCATCTTCTTGTTCTCCTCCATCTTTTTCTTCTATTTAAACTTCTCCTTTTTCGTCTCCTTCTGCTTCTTCTATTTCTTCTTCTTCTTCTTCTTGTT
>JAIUJO010002040.1:25000-27500 GCA_023846275.1 Vanilla planifolia | reverse complement strand
TTCTCCATCTTCTTCTGCTTTTATTTCTTCTTCCACTTCCTCTTCTTCTTCTTCTCCTCCTCCTCCTCCTACTACTACTACTTCTTCTTCATCTTCTTCTTCTTCTTTTCATCTTCTACTTTTTCTTCTTCTTCTTCTTATTTTTCTTCTACTTCTTTTTCTTCTCCTTCTTCTTCTCCTTGCTATTCATCTTCTTCTTCTTCCACTTCTCCTTCCTCTACTCTTTCTTCCTCCTCCTTTTTTTCTTCTTCTTCATCTTCTTCTTGCTCTCAATCTTCCTCTTCTACTTCTTCTTCATCCTCTTCTTCTTCTTCTTCTTCTTTTTCTACTTCTTCTTCTTCTTCTTCATCTTCTTCTACATCTTTTTCTTTTTCTTCTTCTAATTTTTCTTCCACATCTTCTTCTTCTTCTTCTCCTTCTTCTTCTTCAACTTTTTCTCCTTCTTCATCATCTTCTTATTATAATTCTTATTCTTCTTCTTCGACTTTTTCTTATTCTTCCCCTTCTTCTTCATCTTCTTCTACTACTTCTACTTCTACTTCTTCTTCTTCTTCTATTTCTTCTTCTTCTTATTCTTCTCCCTCTTCTTCTTGTTCCCATTCTTCTTGTTCATCTTTTTTTTTCTACTCCTTATACTTCTTCTTTTTCTTCTCCTTCTATTCTTTTTCTTCTTCTTCATCTTTTGCTTCCTATTCTTCATCTTCTTTGTTGTTTACTTCTTCTTCTTCTTCTTCTTCATCTTCTTTTTGTTCTTCATCCTTTTCTTCTTCTTCCACTACTTCTTCTTCTTCTTCATCTTCTTCTTCTTCTTCTTTTTCTTTTTTGCTTCTCCTTCTTCATCTTCTTCTCTTTTATCTTCTTCTTATTCTTCTTCTTATATTTCTTCATCTTCTTCCCCATCCTCTTCTTCTTCTTCTTCTTCTGCTTCTAGTTCTTACACTTCTTCTTCTTCTTATTCTTCCTCTTCTTATTTTCTTCTTCTCCTTCATCTTCTTCTTCTTCTCCTTCTTCTTCTTCTTCTTCTTCTTCTTCTTCCTCTTCTTCTTCCTCGACTACTTCTTCTTGTGCTTTTTCTTCTTCCTTTTGTTCTTCTTCTTCTTCTTCATCATCATCTTCTTCTTCTTATACTTCTTGATGCTCTTTGTCATCATCATCATCTTCTACTTCTTCTTCTAATTCTTCTTCTTCTTCTTCTTCCACTTCATCGTCTTGTCCTTCAACATCTTCTTTCTCAACTTCTTCTTCTTCTAATTCTTCTTCTTTTCCTTTTTCTACTTCATCTTCATGTTCTTCTTCTTCTTTTTCTTCTTCTATTTACTCTACTTCTTTTTCTTATTCTTCTTCTTCTCCATCATCCTCTTCTTCATCTTCTTCCTCTTCTTCTTATTTTTCATCTCCTTCTTGTTCAACTTCCTCTTCTTCTTATTCTTATTCCACCACTTCTTGTTCTTTCACATCTTACACTTCTTCTTCTTCTTCTTCTTCTTCTTCTTATTCATCTCTTCTTCTTCTTCTTCATCATCATCATCATCATCTTCTTCTTCTTCTCCTCCTCCTTCTCCTACTACATGTTCTAATTCTTCTTCATATTCTTCATCATCATCTTCTTCTTCGTCATCTTCTTCTTCTTCTTCTTCTTCTACTGCTTCTTCCTCTTCTTCTTCTTCTACTTCTTCTTCTTCTTCTCCTTCTTCTTTGCCTTCTTCTAATCAATCATCTTCTTCATCATCTTCTTCTTCTTCTTCAACTTCTTCTTCTTCTTCCTCTTCTTCTTCTTCTTCATCTTCTTCTATTTCTACTTCTTCTTCTTCTTCTTCTTCATCTTTTTCTTCTTCTTCTTCTACTTCTTATTCTCCTCCTCCTCCTCCTACTTCTTCTTCTTCCTCTTTTGCTCCTTATTCTTCTTCTTCTTCTACTTCCTATTCTTCTTTTTGTTCTTCTTCTATTTTTTCTTCTTCTTCTTTTTCTTCTTTTCCTTCTTCTTCTTCTTCTTCTTCTTCTTCTTCTTCTTCTTATTCTTCTTCTTCTTCTACTACTACTATTGCTTCTTGTTCTTCTTTGTCTTCCTCTTCTTCTACTTCTCCTTCTTTTTCACCTTCTTTTCCTACTTCTTTTTCCTCCTCTTTTACTCTTCCTTCAACTCGTCTTTCTTTTTCTTCTTCTTCTTCTTCTTCTTCTTCTTCTTCTTCTTCTTCTACTTCTTCTTCTACTACTTCTTCTACTTCTTACTGTTCATCTCCTCCTTCCACATTTTCCTCTACTTGTTCCTCTTCTTCGTCTTGTAATTCTTCTTCTACTTCTCCTTCTAATTCTTCTACTACTTCTACTTCTACTTCCTCTCTTTGTTCTTCTTCTTTTCTTATTCTTGTTCTTCTTCTTGTTCTTGTTCTTCTTGTTGTTGTTGTTCTTCTTCTTCTACATCTTCTTCTTCTTCTTCTTCTACATCTTCTTCTTCTTCTACATCTTCTTCTTCTTCTTCTTCTCTTCTTCTTCTTCTTCT
>JAIUJO010002040.1:15000-22500 GCA_023846275.1 Vanilla planifolia | reverse complement strand
TTCTTCTTCTCCTCCCTTGTCTCCTTCTTCTTCTTCTCCTTCTTCTCCTTCATCTTCTCCTTTTTGCTCTCCTTCTCCTACTTGTTCTTGTTATTGTTCTTCTTCTTCATCATCATCATCTTCTTCTTCGTCTTCTTCTTTTTCGTCTTCTTCTTCTTCTTTTTCGTCTTCTTCTTTTTCTTCTTCTTCTTCTTCTTCTTCTTCTTCTTCTTCTTCTTCTTCTTCTTCTTCGTCTTCTTCATCTTCATCTTCTTCTTCTTCTTCTTCGTCTTCTTCTTCTTCGTCTTCCCTTTCTTCGTCTTCGTCTTCTTCGTCTTCTTCTTCTTCATCATCTTCTTCTTCGCCGTCTTCTTCTTCTTTGTCTTATTTTTCTTCTTCTTTGTCTTCGTCTTCTGCGTCTTCCTTTTCCTCTACTTCTTCTTCTTCTTCTACTTCGTCTTGTTCTTCTTCTTCTTCTTCATCTTAATCATCATCTTCTTCTTCTTCTTCTTCTTCTTCTTCTTCTTCTTCTTCATCTTTTTCTTCTTCTTTCTCCTCCGTCTTCTTCTTCTTTTGCTTCTTCTTCTTCTTCTTCTTCTTCTTTTCTTTCTTCTCCTTCTTTTTCTTCATCGAGTTCTTCTTTGTCATCTTTTTCTTTGTCTTTCTTCTTCTCATTCATCTTCTTCTTTTTCTTCTTGCATTTCTCCTTTATATTCTCCTTCTTCTTCTTCTTTTTCTTCGTTTTATTCTTATTCTTATTCTCAGTCTTCTACTTCTTTTTCTTCTTCCCCATATTCATCTTCTTCTTCTTCTTCTTCTTCTTCTTCAATTTCTTCTACTTCATCTTCTTCTTCTTCATCTTCTTCTTCTTCTACTTCCTCTCCTTCTTCTACTTCGTTTTCCTTTTCTTCTTCTACTACAACTATTACTTTTTCTTCTATTTCTACTTGTCCTTCTTCTTTTCTTCTTCTTCTTCTTCTTCTTCTAATTCTTCTTCTTTTTCTACTTCTTCTCCTTCTTCTACAGTTACTACTTTTTCTTCTAGCTCTTCTTCTACTTCTTGTTCTTCTCCTTCTTCTACTCCTTCATATTCTTCTTCTTCTTGCTCTTATTCTTATTCTTCTTCTTCTTTTTTTTCTTCAACTTCTTCTTCTTCTTCTTCCTTTCTTCTTCTTCTTCTTCTTCTTCTTGTTCTTCTTCTTATTATTCTTATTCTTTTTCTCGTTCTTCTTCTTCCTCTTCTTCTTCTTCTACTTCTTCTTGTTCTTTTTTTTCTTCTTCCTCTTCTTCTTCTCCTTCATCTTCTTTTTTTTCTTCTTCTTCTCCCTCCTTTCTTCTTCTTCTTCTTCTCTTTTCTTTTCTCCTTCATCTTCTGCTTCTTCTTCTTTCTCTTCTTCTTATTTTTCAGCTTCTCCTTCTCCTTCTTCTTCTTCTTATTCTTCTACTGCTTCTTCTTCTTCCTCCTCTTCTTATTTCCCGTCTTCTTCTTTTTCTTCTTCTTCTTCTTCTTCTAATTCTTCTTCATCATACACTTCTTCTTCCTCTTCTTCTTCTTCTTCTTCTTCTTTTTCTTCTACTTCTTTTTCTTTGGCTTCTTCTACTTCTTCTTTTTCTCCTTCTTCTTCTCCTTCATGTTCTTCTTCTTGTTCTTCCTCCTCTTCTTCTTTTTCTTCTACTTCTTTTTCTTTTTCTTCTTCTTCTTCTTCATCACCATCTTCTTCTTCTTCTTCTTCTCCTTCCTCTTCTTCTTCTTCTTCTTTTTCTTCTTCTTTGTCATCATCTTCTTCTTCTTCTTCATCATCTTCATCTTCTTCTTCATCTCCTTCTTCTTCTACTTCCTCCTCTCCTCCTTCTTCTTCCTCTTATTCTTCTTCTTCTTCTTCTTTTACTTCCACTTCTTCTTCCTCTTCTTCCTCTTCTTATTCCTATTCTTCTTCTACTTCTTCTTCTTCCTCCTCTTTTTTGTTTTCTTCTTATTCTTATTCTTCTACTTCTTCTTTTTCTTATTCTTCTTCTTCATCTTTGTCTTCTTCTTCTACTACTACTTATTGTTCTTCATCTTCATTTTCTTCTCCTCGTTATTTTTTTTCTTCTTATTCTTCTTCTTCTTCTTCTTCTTCTTATTCTTCTTCTTCTTCTTTTTCTTCTTCTTCTTCTTCTTCTTCATCTTCTTCCTCATCTTCATCTCTTTTTTTTTTCTTCTTCTTCTTCTTCTTCTTCTTCTTCTTCTTCTTCTCCTTCTTATTCTTCTACTTCTTCCTCTTCTTCTTCTTTTTGTTCCTGTTCTTCTTATTCTTGTTCTTCTTCTACATCTTCTTCTTCTACTTCCTCTTCATCATCATCTTCTTCTTACTCTTCTTCTTCTTCTACTTCTTCTTCACCATCTTCTGCTTCTTCTCCTCCTCCTTCTTCTTCTCCTTCATGTCGTTCTTCTCCTTATTACTCTTCTTCTTCTTCATCATCTCCTTCTTTTCTCATCGTCTTCTTCTTCTTCTTCTTCCTCTTCTTCTTCTTCTTCTTCTTTTCTTGTTTTTGTTCTTCTTCCTTTTCCTCTTCTTCTTTGACTTCTTCCCCATCTACTACTTCTTCTTCTGCAACTTCTTCTTCTTCTCATTTTCTTCTAGCCCTTCATCATATTCTTCCTCTTCATCTTCTTCTTCTACTTCTTCTTCGCCTTCTTTTCTTCTTCTTCTTCTTCTTCTTCTCTTCCTTGCTTTTCTTCTTCATCTTCTACTTCTTTTTCTTCACCTTCTTGTTATTCTTTAACTTCGTCTTCTTCTTCTTCTTCTTCTTCTCCTCCTCCTCCTTTTTCTTCTTCTTCTTCCTCATCTTGTCCTTCTTTTTCTTGTTGTTCTTCTTCTTTTTCTACTTCTTCTTTTTCTACTTCTTTTTGTTCTTCTTCCTCCCTTGTTTCTCATCTTTCTCTTCCTCTTCTCCTTCTTTCCCCTCTTCTTCATCTTCTTATTCTTCTTCTTCCTCTTCTTCTTCTTCTTCTTCTTCTTCTTCTTCTTCTCCTCCTCCTTTTTCTTTTTCTTTTTCTTCTTCTCCTTCATCTTTTTTTCTTCTTCTTCCTCTTCTCCTTTTGCCTTCCCCTTCTTCTTCTTCTTCTCCTTCTTCTACAACAACTCCTTTCTCCCCAACTTCTTCTTCATCTCCTTCTACAACTTCATCTTCTTCTTCTTCTTCTTCTTATTTTTCTTCTTCTTCTTCTTCTTCCCCATCTTCTTCTTCTTCTTTCTTCCCAATCTTCTTTCTCTTCTTCTTCTTCTCCTTCTTCTTTTTTACTACTACAAGTATTGCTTCTTCTTCTTCTTCTCTTCTTCTTCTTCTACTTCTACTTCTTCTTCTTCTTCTCCTTCTCCTTGTTCTTTTTCTTCTCTTTTTCCTTCTCCTTCTTCTTCTTCTCCTTCTCCTTCTTCTTCTTTTTCTCCTTTATTTCTTCTTCTGCTTCTCCTTCTCCATTTCCTTTTTCTTCTTCTTCTTCTTCTTCTCCTTCTTCATTTCCTTCATCATCTCCTTCTCCTTCTTCTTCTCCTCCTTCTCCTACTTCTTCTTCTTTTAATTCTATTTCTCCTTTTTTTCTTCTTTTAATTTTCTTTTTTTTCTTCTTCTTCTTCTTCTCCTCCTCCTCTTTCTTCTTCTTCTTCTCCTTTTCCTTCTTCTTCTCCTCCTTTTTCTCCTTCTTCTTCTCCTTCCTCATCTTCTTCTTCTTCTACTTTTCTTCTTCTTCCTCTTCTTCTTCTTCTTCTTCTTCTCCTCCATCATCGTCTTCTTCTTCTTCTTCTTCTTCTTCTTCTTTTTCTTCCTCTTCGTATTCTTCTTCTTTTTCTTCTTCTTCTCCCTCTACTTCCCCTTCTTCTCCTTCTTCTTCCTCTTCTTCTCCTACTTCTTCTCCCACTTCTTCCTCTTCTACTCCTTCTTGTTCTCGTTCTTCTTCTTCTTCTTTGCCTTCTTCTCCTTCTTCTTTTTCTCCTTCTTCTCTTTCCTCTTCTTCTTCTTTTTCTTCTTCTTCTTCTCATTCTTCTTGTTCTTCTCCTTCTTCTCCTTCTCCTTCTCCATCATCTACTTCAACTTCTTCTTCTTCTTCTACTTCTTCTTCTTCTTATTCTTCTTCTTCTTCATCTGCTTTCTTCTTCTTCTTCTTCTCCTTCTTCTTCTGCTTCTTCTCCTTCTTCTTCTTCTTCTTCTTCTCCTCGTCCGCCTCCTCCTTCTTCTTCTACTTCTTCTTCTTCTTCTTCTTCTTCTTCTTCTATTTCTTCTTCTTCTACTATTACTTCTTCTCCTTCATCCTCATCATCTTCATCTTTTTCTTCTTCTTCTCCTTCTCCTTCTTCATCATCACTTCAACTTCTTCTTCTTCTTCTTCTTCATTTGCTTTCTTCTTCTTCTTCTTCACCTTCTTCTTCTTCTGCTTCTTCTCCTTCTTCTTCTTCTTTTTCTCCTCCTCCTCCTCCTTCTTCTTCTTCTACTTCTTCTTCTTCTTCTTCTTCTTCTTCTCCTTCTTCTTCTTCTTCATCTTCTTCTCCTTCATCCTCATCATCTTCACCTTTTTCTTCTTCTTCTCCTCCTTCTTCTCCTCCTCATCCTTCTTCTTCTTCTTCTTCTACTTCTTCTTCTCCTTCATCTTCTTCTTCCTCTTCTTCTTCCTCCTCTTATTCCTCTTCTTCATCGTTTTCTTCTTCGTCTTCCTCTTTGTCTACTGCTTTGTCTTCTTCTTCGGCTTCTTTTTCTTCATCTTCATCTTCATCATCATCATCTTCTTCTTCTTCATCTTCTCCATCTTCTTCTTCCCCTTTTTTCTCTTTTTTCCACTCCTTCTTATTCTTCATCTGCTTCTTCTTCTTCTTCTTCTTCTTCTTCTTTTACTTCTAAATCTTCATCTTATTCTTTTTTTGCTGTTTTTTCTTCTTCTATATCATATCATCATAATCATCTTCTTCTTCTTCTTCCTCATCTCCTTTTTCTTCTTCTTTTTATTTCTCCTTGCTACATTTTCTTCTTCTTTTTCTCCTTCTTCCACGTCTCCTTTGTCTTCTCCTTCATTTTCATTATTGCCATCTTCATTATCATCATCTTCTTCTTCTTCTTCATTTTTTTCTTTTTTCTCTTCTTCTCGTCTTGTAATTCTTCTACATCTTCTATTTCTTCTTCTTCTTCTCCTTCCTATTCTCCTTCAACATCTTCTTCTCCTTCTTCTTCATCTTCTTCTTCCTCTTCTCTTTCTTCTTCTTCTTCTTCTTCGTGTCCTTCTTCTTATTCTTCTTCTTCTTCTAGTTCTTCATTTTCTTTTTCTTCTTCTTCTTCTTCTTTTACTTCTTCTTCTTCTATGTCTTTCTTCTTCTTCTTCAACATAGTCATCATCATCGTAACCTTCTTCCTCTTCTTCTTCTTCTTCTTCTTCCTCTTCTTCTTCTTCTTCTTCTTCATCTACTTCTTCCCATTCTTCTTCTACCACTTCTTTTTCTTTTCTTCTTCTTCTCTTTCTTCTTCTTCTTTCTCTTCTTCTGCTTCTTCTTCTTCTTCTTCAAGATCTTTTTTTTTAACTTCTTCATCTTCTTCGTCTACTTCTTCTTCTTCTTCTTCTTCTTTCTCTTCTTCTTCTTCGCATTCTTCTTCTTCTCATTCTTCTTCTTCTTCTTCTTCTTCCTCTTTTTGTTCTCCAAAATCACCTCCTTTTTCTTTTTTCCTTTTTCTTCTTATTCTTCTTCTTCTTCTTCTACCTCTCCTTATTCTTCTCATTATTATTCTTATTCATATTCTTCTTATCTTCCTCTTGTTTTAGTTCTTCTTCTTCATAATAATTATCATCATCATCATCTTCTTCTTCTTCTTCTCCTTCTCCTTCTTTTACTTCTTCTTCTTCTTCTCCTTCTCCTTCTTCTACTTCTTCTTCTTCTTCTTCATCTTCCACTTCTTCTTCTTCTTCTTCTTCTTCTTCTTCCAATTCTTCTTCTTCTCATTCTACTTCTTCTTCTTCCTCTTGGTTCTCTTCAAATTTTTCTTCTATTTCTTCTTGTCCATCTAGTTCTTGTTGTAGTTCTTATTCTTCTTCTTTTTCTTCTTCTTCTAATTCTTCTTCTTCTCATTCTACTTCTTCTTCTTCCTCTTGGTTCTCTTCAAATTTTTCTTCTATTTCTTCTTGTCCATCTCGTTCCTCTTCTTCTTCTTCTTCTTCTTCTTCTTCTTCAACCACTTCTTATTATTACTCTTCTTGTTCTTCTTCTTCTTCATCTCATCTGCCACTACTTTTTCTTCCACTTCTATTTCTACATCTTGTTTGTCTTCTTCTTCTTCGTCCTCTATTTCTTCTTCTTCCATTCATTTTTCTTTCTGCTTCTTCATCATCTTCTTCTTCTTGTTCTTCTTCTTCTCTTCTTCTTCTTGTTCTCCTTCGACTTCTTCTTTTTCTTCTTCTTCTTATTTTAATTATTATTACTGCTATCCTTGTTCTTTTCCTCTTCTTCTTCTTCTTCTTCCTCCACATCTACTTTTTCTTCTTCTTCTCTTTCTTCTCCGTTTTCTTCTCATTCCTCTTCTTCTTCTTCTTCTTCTTCTTCTTCTTCTTTTTCCTCCTCTTCTTCCTCTTCTGTTATTTCTTCTTCTTCTTCTTCATTCTTCTTTTTCTTCTTCATCTTCTTCTTCTTCTCCTTCTTCTTCATCCTCTTTTTCTTCTTGTTTTCCTCTTGTTCTGCTTCTTCTACATCTTCTTCTCCTTCTTCTCTTCTTCTTTTACTTCTTCTTCTTCTTCTTCTTTCTTCTTCTTCGTCTTCTTCTTTTTCTACTTCATCATCATCATCGTCTCCTTTTTCTTCTTCTTCTTCCTCTTCTTCTTCTTTTTATTCCTTTTCTTCTTCTTCTTCTTCTTCTTCTTCTTCTTCTTCTTCTTCTTCTTCTTCTCTTTATTATTCTTTCACTTCTTCTTTTGCCTCTTCTTCTTCTTCTTCTCAATTTTCTTCTTCTTCTTCAACATCTTCTTCTAAAAAATCATCTTCTTCTTCATCTTCTTCTTGTTCTTCTTCTCATTCTTTTTCCTCTTCTTCCTCTTATTGTTCTCGTAATTCTTCTTCTTTTTCTTCTTCTCCTTCTACTTCTGGTTCTTTTTCTTCTTTTTCTTCTTCTTTTTCTTTTTCTTCTTTCTTCTTCTTCTTCTTCTTCTTTTTCTTATAGTTCTTCTTATTATTCTTCTTCTACTACTACTACTACTACTTATTCTTCTCATTCATCTTCTTCTTTTTCTTCCTTGTCTTCTTCTTTTTTGTCTCCTCCTTCGTCTTCTTTTCCATCTTCTTCTTCTGCCTTTTCTTTTTATTCAACTTCTTCTTTCTCCCCATCTACTTCTTCTTCTTCATCATCTTCCTCTTTGTCTTCTTCTTCTTCTACTTATTCTTCATCATAATCATCATCTTCTTCTTCATCATCATCTTCTTCTTCTTCTTCTTCTTCTTCTTCATTCTTCTTTAACTTCATCTTCTCCTTCTTCTTCTTCTACTTCTTTTTCATCTTCTTCTTCTACTACTTCGT
>JAIUJO010002040.1:0-7500 GCA_023846275.1 Vanilla planifolia | reverse complement strand
AGAAGGGCAATGATGATGAAGAAGAAGAATAAGAAGTAGATGAAGAAGTATCAAAAGAAGAAGGAGAAGACTAAGAACAACAAGTAGAAGGAGAAGAAAAAGAAGAAGAAGAAGAAATAGAAGAAGTGGAAGAACAAGAAGTGGAAGAATAAGAAGAGCAAGAAGAAGAAGAAGAAGAAGATGAAGAAGAAGATGATGATGAAGAAGAGTAAGAATAGGAAAAAGATGAAGACGAAGGAGTAGAAGAAGAAGTATTAGAAGGAGAAGGAGGAGGGGGAGGAGGAGAAGAAGAAGAAGATGTAGTAGAAGGAGAAGGTGGAGGAGGAGATAGAGGAAGAGGAGAAGAAGAAGAAGAAGAAGAAGAAGAAAAAGAGTAAGAAAGAAGAATAAGAAGAAGAAGAGGAAGAAGAAGAGGGAAAGAAGAAGAAGAAGAAGAGGGAAAGAAGAAGAAGATGGTGATGAAGAAGAAGAAGAAGAAAAAGAAGTAGAAGAAGAGGAAGCAAAAAGAGGAAGAAGAAAAGGAAGAAAAGGAAGAAAAAGAAATAGTAGAAGAAGAAAAAGAAGAAGTAGATGAGGAAGAGAAGAGGAGGAGGAGGAGGAGAAGGAAGAGGAGGAAGAAGAAGAAGAAAAAGAAGAAGCCGAAAAAGTAGGAGAAGAAGAAGAAGGATAAGAGGTGGAGAAAGAAGAAGAAGAAGAGAAAGGCAATGAAGAAGAAGAAGAAGAAGAAGCGGAAGAAGAAGTTAAAGAAGAAGAAGAAGAAGGAGGAGGAGGAGAAGAAGAGGAGGAAGATGAAGAAGGAGAAGAAGAAGAATAGTAAGAAGTAGTAATAGAAGAAGTGGAAGAAGAATTAGATGACAATAAACAATAAGAAGAATAAGAAGAAGAAGAAGAAGAAGAAGAAGAAGTAGAAGAAGAAGGAGAAGGGGAAAAAGAAGAAAAATAAGAAGAAGAACAACAAGAAGAAGAAGTAGAACAATAAGAAGAAGAAGAAAGTGGAGAAGAAGAAGGAGAAGGAGGAGGAGGAGAAGGAGGAGGAGGAGGAGAAGAAGAAGAAGAATAAGAATAAGAAGAAGAAAAGTAGTAGTAGTAGTTGTAGTAAAAGAAGAAGAAGAAGAATAAGAAGAGGAAGAAGGAGAACAAAAAGAAGAACGAGGAGGAGGAGATGGAGAAGAAGAATAAGAAGAAGAAGAAGAAGAAGCAGAAGAAAAAGTAGTAGTCATAATAGAAGAAGAAGAAGAGAAGGAAGACAAAGGAGAAGAAGAAGAGTAAGAATAAGAATAAGATGATGATCTTGATGATGAAGAAGAAGAATAAATGAAGAAGAAGATATAGAAGAAAAAGAAGAAGATGAAGAAGAAGAAGTAGAAGGAGAAGAAAAGAAGAAGGAGAAGAAGAAGAAAAAGAAGTGAAAGAAGAAGAAGAAGAAGAAGAAGAAAGAAGAAGGAAAAGAAGATGAAAATGGACGAGAAGAAGAAGAAGAAAAAGGAGGAGAAGGAGGAGAAGAAGAAGAAGAAGAAGAAGAAGAAGTGAAAGTTGGTGAGGATGATGATGACGATAATGATGATGAGAAAAAATAAGAAGAACAAAAGAAGAATTGGAAGAAGAAGTTTAAGAAGAAGAAGAGGAAGAATCAAAGGAGTAGAAAGAGGAGAAGATGGAGAAGAAGAAGATGAAGTAGAAGTAGAAGTAGAAGAAGAAGAAGAAGAAGATGATGATGATGATGATGATGATGAAGTAGTAGAAGGAGAAGAATTAGAAGAAGAAGAAGAGGAAATAAAACTAAGGGGAGAAAAAGAAGAAGAAGAAGAAGAGGGGGAGGAGGAGGAGGAGGAGGAAGAAGAAGAATCTATGAAGAAGAAGAAGGAGAAGAAGAAAAAGTAGAAGCAGAAGGAGGAGGAGAAGAAGAACGGGAAGAAGAAGAAGACGAAGAAGAAGATGAAGATGAAAATAAAGAAGAAGAAGAATAAGGAAAAGAAGAAGAACGGTAAGAAGAAGATGACGAAGAAGAAGATGAAGATGAAAATAAAGAAGAAGAAGAATAATCAGAAGAAAAAGAAGAGGAAGAAGAAGAAGAAGAAGAAGAAGCAGAAGAAGAAGTAGAACAAGAAGAAGAAGAAGAAGAAGGAGGAGAAGAAGGAGAAGGAAGAGAAGGAGGAAGAGAAGAACAACTAGAAGAAGAAGAAGACAAAGAAGAAGATGAAAAAGTAATAGTAGTAGTTGTAGATGTGGAAGACGAAGAAGAAGTAGAACAAAAAGAAGAAAAAGATGGAAGCGAAGGAGTAGGAGATGAAGGAGAAGAAGAAGAAAAAGGAGAAGATGAAGAAGAAAAAGTTGTAGTCGTTGTAATAGTAGTAAAAGAAGAAGAAGATGATGATGATGAAGATGAAGAGAAAGAAGACAAAGGATAAGAAGAAAA
The DNA here is from genome assembly GCA_023846275.1 of Vanilla planifolia. Classification (NCBI taxonomy): domain Eukaryota; kingdom Viridiplantae; phylum Streptophyta; class Magnoliopsida; order Asparagales; family Orchidaceae; genus Vanilla; species Vanilla planifolia. The sequence goes on along the minus strand of JAIUJO010002040.1, from coordinate 5,084 downwards.
ATGATAAGAAGAAGAAGTTCATGATGTTGATGATTAAGTAGAAGAATAAATGCAGAAGAAGATATAGAAGAAAAAGAAGAAGACGAAGAAGAAGACGAAGAAGAAGAAAAAGAAGAAGTGGAAGAAGTAGAAGAAGAGGAAGAAGAAGAAGAAGAAGGAGAAGAAGAAATAGAAGAAGACGAGAAAGAAGAGGAAGAAAAAGAAGGCTAAAGTAGAGGAGGAGAAGAAGAAGAATAATAAGAAGGAAAAGGTGGAAGAGGAGGAGAAGAAGAAGAAGAAGATGCTGCTGCTGCTGATGATGATGATAATGAGAAAAAAGAAGAAGAATAGTAGAAGAATTTGAAAAAGTTGAAGAAGAAGAAGAAGAGGACTTAGAAGTAGTAGAAGGGAAGAAGTAGGAGAAAAAGAAGAAGAAGAAAAATAATAATAATAAGAAGAAGAAGAAAAAGAAGTTGATGACGATATTGATGCTAAAGAAGAAGCAGAAGAAGAAGAAGAAGAAGAAGCAGAACATGGGAAAGAAAACAAGAAGAAGAAGTAGAAGAAGAAGAAGTGGAAGTAGAAGAAGGGGAAGAAGAAGAAGAAGAAGAAGAAAACATGAAGAAGAAGAAGATAAGGAAGAAGAGGAAGAAGAAGCATAAAACAAAGGAGAAGAAGTAGGAGAAGAAAAAGAAGAAGAAGAAAAAGAAGAAGAAGAAGAAGAAGAAAGAAGAAGAGAAGAAGAAGAAGAAGAGGAAGAAGATGATGATGATGATGAAGAAGAAGAACAATTAGAAGAAGAATAAGAAATAGAAGTAGAAGAAGAAGAATCAGAACGAGAAGGAGGAGCAAAATAAGAAGAAGAAGAAGAAGAAGAACAAGAACAAGAATAGGAAGCAGAAGAAGAAGAAGAAGGGGAAGAATGAAAAGAAGTAGAAGATGTAGAAGAAGGCAAAGAAGAAGGACAAAGAAGAAGATGAAGAAGATGAAGAAGAAGACGAAGAGGAAGAAGATGGAAGAGAAGAAGAAGAAGAAGAAGAAAAAGAAAAAGAAGAAGTTGTAGTAGTACTAGTAGAAGAAGAAGAAGAAGAAGAAAAAGAAAAAGATGAAGTAGAAGAAGAAGAAGAAGAAGTAGAAGTAGAAGTAGAAGAAGAAGAAGAAGAAGAAGAGGAAGAAAAGAAAATATACAGAAGAAGAAAAAGAAGATGAAGAAGAAGAAGAAGAAGAAGAAGAAAAAGAAGTAGAAAATAAAGAAGAAGAAGATGAAGAAGAAAATGACAAGGAAGAAGAAGAAGAAGAAGAAGGAGAAGAAGAAGAAGATGATGGTGATGATGAAGAATAAAAATAAGAGGAAGAAGAAGAATTATAGAAGAAGAAGTGAGGAAAGAAGTAGTAGAAGAAGAAGTTGAAGAAGTAAAAGAAGAAGAAGAAGAATAAGAAGAAACAGAAGAAGGAGAAGAAGTGGAAGAAGAAGAAGAAGAAGAAAAAAGAGAAGTAGAAGAAGAAAAGGAAAACGACGACGAAGAAGAAGAAGAAGAAGAAGAAGAACTAGAATTAAAAGAAGAAGAGCAAGAAGAAGAGGAAGATAATGAAGATGATGAAGAAGAAGTAGAAGAACAAGTAGAATTAGGAGAGGAATATGAAGAAGAAGAAGAAGAAGAAGAATTAGAACTAGAAGAAGAAGAAGAAGAAGAAGAAGAAGAAGAAGAAGAAGTAGTAGAAGAAGAAGACAAAGAAGCAAAAGAAGTAGAAGAAGAAAAAGAAGAAGAAGAAGAGAAAGATGAAGAAGAAGAAGAAGAAGAAGACGATGAAGGAGTAGAACTAGTAGTAGCAGTTGAAGTAGAAGAAGACGAAGAAGAAGAAGGAGAAGAAGAATAAGAAGAAGAAGAAATGAAGAAGACGAAGAAGAAGAAGAAGAACAATGAGATGAATTTTATAAAGAAGAACAACAAGTAGAAGAAGAAATTGAAAAAGAAAATTAACAAGAGGAAAAAGAAGAAGAGGAATAATAAGAAGAGGAAGAAGAAGAAGAACAAGAACAAGAAGAAGAAGAAGTTGAAGAAGAAGAAAAACAAGTAGAAGAAGATGAAGTAGAACAAGAAGAAAAAGAAGAATAAAAAATAAAGGAAGAAGAAGAAGAAGAAGAAGACGAAGAAGATGAAGAAGAAGAAAAAGAAGAAGAAGATGGAGAAGAAGAAGAAAAAGAATTAGAAGAAGAAGAAGAAAAAGAAAAAGAAGAAGGAGGAGGGGGAGGAGAAGAATAAAAAGAAGAAGAAGAAGAAGAAGAGGAAGAGGAAGAGAAGAAAAAGAAGAATAAGAACATTTAGAAGTAGAAGAAGAAGAAGATGATGAAGAAGAAGAAGAAGGAGAAGAAGAAGGAGAAGAAGGAGAAGAAGTAGTAGAAGAAAAAGAAGAAGAAAAAGAAAAAGGAGAAGAAGAAGTTGTTGAAGAAGAAGAAGAAGAAGAATTAGAAGAAGAAGAAGAGGAGGAAGAGAAGAAATAGAAGAAGAAAAAGAATAAAAAGAAGAAGAAGAAGAAGAGGAAGAGAAAGAAGAATAAGAAGAAGAATAAGACGTGGAAGTAGAAGATGTAGAAGAAGAAGAAGAAGGAGAAAAAGAAGAAGAAGGAGTAGGATTAGAAGAAGAAGGAGAAGAAGAAAGAGAAAAAGAAGGAAAAGAAGAAGAAGTAGAAGTGGAGGAAGAAGAAGTAGAAGGAGAAGAAGAAGATGGCGAAGAAGAAGAAGAAGAAAAAGGAGAAGTAGAAGAAGAAGAAGAAGAAGTGGAAGGAGAAACCGAAGAAGTAACATAAGAAGAAGAAGAAGAAGAAGAAGAAGAAGAAGAAGTTGTAAGAGAAGAAGTAGAAGGAGAAGAAGAAAAAGAAAAAGTGGAAGGAAGAAGAGGGAATGAAGTGGAAGAAGAAGGAAAAGTAGAAGAAGTGAAAGAAGAAGTTCATGAAGAAGATGAAGAGGGGAAGGAGGAGGAGGAAGAAGAAGAAGAAGAAGAAGTAGAACAAGAACAAAAAGAAGAAGAAGAAGTTGAAGCAAAAGAAGCAAAGGAACAAGAAGAAGAAGAAGAAGCAGAAGAAAAAGAAGAAGAAGAAGAAGAAGAAGAAGAAGAGGTTGAAAAAGATTTAGAAGAGAAAAGTTGAAAAATAACAAGAAGAAGAAGAGGGTGAAATAGAGGTGGAGAAGATGAAAAAGTAGAAGAAGAATAAGAATAAAAATAACAATAGTAAGAAGAAGAAGAAAAAGATAAAGAAGAAGAAGTAGAAGAAGATGTAAAAGAAGAAGAATTAAAAGAAGGAAGAAAAGATGAAGAATAAGAAGTAGAAGTAGGTGGAGAAGAAGAAGAAGAAGAGGAAGAAGGTGAAGAAGAAGTGGAAAAAAAGAAGAACAAGAAGAAGATGAACGAGAAGAAGTAGAAGAGGAAGAAGAAGGAGAAGGAGAAGTAAAAGAACTAAGAAAAGAAGAAGAATAAGATGAAGAAGTAGAAGAATAATTAGAAGAAGTAGTAGTTGTAGTAGAAGAAGAAGAAGCAGAAGTGGAAGAAGAAGTAGAAGAAGAAGAAGAAGAAGATGAAGAAGAAGAAGATGAAGAAGAAGAAGAAGAAGAAAAGGAGGAGGAGGAAGAAGAAGTAGATGGAGAAGAAGAAGAAGGCGAAGAAGAAGAAGAGGAAAAAGGAGAAGAAGTAGTAGAAGAAGAAGAAAAAGAGGAAGGAGAAGCCAAAGAAGTAGCTGAAGAAGTAGAAGAACAAGAAGAAGAACAAGAAGAAGAAGATGTAAGAGAAGAAGTAGAAAGAGAAGAAGAACAAGAAAAAGTGGAAGGAAGAAGAGGGAATGAAGTGAAAGAAGAAGGAAAAGTAGAAGAAGAGAAAGAAGAAGTTCATGAAGAAGATGAAGAGGAGGAGGAGGAGAAGGAAGAGGAAGAAGAAGAAGTAGAAGAAGAAGAAAAAGAATAAGAAAAGTTGAAGCAGAAGTAGAGGTAGAAGAAGAATAAGAAATAGAAGAAGAACAAGAAGAAAAAGAACTAGGAGTAGAAGAAGAAAAAGAAGAAGAAGAAGAAGTTCAAAAAGATTTAGAAGAAGAAAAGTTGTAAAATAACAAGAAGAAGAAGAGGGTGAAATAGAGGTGGAGAAGATGAAAAAGAAGAAGAAGAAGAAAAAGACAAAGAAGAAGAAGAAGAAGATGAAGAAGTTGTAAAAGAAGAAGAACTAAAACAAGGAAGAAAAAGGTGAAAAATAAGAAGTAGAAGCAGGTGAAGAAGAAGAAGAAGAGGAAGAAGATGAAGAAGAAGAGGAAGAAAAAGAAGAACGAGGAGAAGATGAAGGAGAAGAAGTAGAAGAGGGAGAAAAAGAAGATGTAAAAGAAGAAAAAGAAGAAGAAGAATAAGATGAAGAAGTAGAAGAGTAATTAGAAGAAGTATTAGTAGAAGATGAAGAAGAAGAAGAAGAAGTAGAAGAAGAAAAAGACAAAGAAGAAGAAGATGAAGAAGAAGAAGAAGAAGAAGAAGAGAAAGAAGGAAAAGAAGAGGAAGAAGAAGAAGCAGAAGAAGAAGTAGAAGAAAAAAAACAAAGAAGAAGAAGAACGAGAAGAGCAAGAAGAGCAAGAAGAAAAGGAAGAAGAAGAATAAGTAGAAGAAGAAGATGAAAAAGATGAAGTAGAAAAAGTAGTAACCAAAGAAGAAGAAGATAATAAAGGAGATGATGATGAAGTGGAAAAATAAGAAGAAGAGAAGAAGAATTAGAAGAAGAAGTTGAAGTAGAAAAATTAGAAGTAGAAGGAGTTGGAGGAGGAGAAGAAGGAAAAGAAGAAGAAGAAGAAGAAGAAGAAGAAGAAGATGATGATGATGATGAAGAAGAAGAAGTAGAAGAAGAAGAAGATGATGATGAAGAAGTGGAAGAAGAAGCAGAACAAGGGCGAGAAACACAAGAAGAAGAAGAAGAAGAAGAAAAGAAAAATGAAGAAGAAAAAGAAGAAGAAGAAGAACGAAAAGGAGGGGAAGAAAAAGTTGAAGAAGAAGAAGAAGAAAGAAGAAGAACAAGTAGAATAAGAAGAAGTAGATGAAGAAGAAGAAGAAGAAGAAGAATAAGAATTAGAAGAACGATCAG
>JAIUJO010002431.1:42500-45000 GCA_023846275.1 Vanilla planifolia | reverse complement strand
TTCTCCTTGCACTTCTTCTTCTTCTTTGCTTCTCTTTCTTCTTCATCTTCTTCTTTTTCTTCTTCTCCTTCTTCTTGTTCTTCTTCTTCTTGTTGTTCTTCTTCCTCTTCTTCTTCTTCTTCTCCTTCTTCTTCTTCTTCTCCCTTTTACTTCTTCCTCTACTTCTTCTAGTTCTTCTTCTTCTTCTCTTTCTACTTTTTCTACTTCTACTTCTTCTTCTTCTTCCTCTTCTTCTTCTTCTCCTTCTTCTTCTTCTCCTTCTAATTCTTCATCTACTTCTTCTAGTTCTTCTTCTCTTTCTTCTTCTTCTACTCTTTTCCTACTTCTTGTTTTTCATCTTCTACTTCTTTTTCTTATTTTTCTCCCTCTTCCTCTCCTACTTTTTCTATTTGCTTCTTATTCTTATTCCTCTTCTTCTTCTTTTTATTCTGCTCCTTCTTCTCTTTCTTCCTTTTCTTCTTCAACTTCATTTTCATTCTTTTTCTCCTTCATCTTTTTCTTCTTCTACTTCTTCTAGTTCGTCTTTTTCTTCTCTTCTTCTTCTCCTTCTTCATCTTGTTCTTCTTCTTCTTCTTCTATTCCATCTTCATCTTATTCTCCTTCTTCTTCTTCTTCTTCTTCATTTTCCTTCTCTTCATCTCTTCTTCTCCTTCTTCTTCTTCTTCTTCTCCTTCTCCTTCTCTTCTCCTTCTTGTTCTTCTTCTTCTTCCTCCTCTTTCTCCTTCTTCTTCTTCTTCTTGCTCATCTTTTTCTTCTTCTTCTACTTCTTTTTCTTCTTCTTCTTCTTCTTCTTCTTCTTATTCTTATTCTTCTACATTTTCTCTTTCTTCTTCTTCTTCTCCTTCTTCTTGTTCTTCTTCTTCTCTTCTTCTTCTTCTTCTTCTTCTTCTTCTTCTTCTTCTTCTTGTTTTGCTTCTTATTCTTCTACTTCATCTTCTCCATCATATTCTTCTTCTACTTCTTCTTCTTCTTTTGCTTCTTCTTCATCTTCTTCTTAATTTTCTTCTTCTTCTTCTCCTCCTCCTCCTCCTTCTCAAAATTCACCTTCATCTTCTTCTTCTTCTTCTTCTTCTTCCTCTTCTTCTTATCTTCTTTGTCTCCCTCCTCCTCTTCTTCTTCTTCTTCTTCCCCTTCTTGCACTTCTTGTTGTTCTTCTTCTTCTTATTCTTCTTCTTTTATTTCTTCTATTCTTTCTTCTTCTCCTTCTTCATCTTCTTCTTCTCCTCCATCCTCTTCTTCTACTCTCTTCTTCTTCTTCTTCCTCTTCTTCTCCTTCTTTTTTTCTTCTTCTTCTTCTTGTTCATCTTCTCCTTTTTATTTTTCTCCTTCTTCTTCTTCTACTTTTTTTCTTCTCCTTCTTACTCTTCATCATCTTCTTTTTCTTCTTCTCCTTCTTCATCTTCTTTTACTTCTTCTTTTTCTTTTTCATTTCCTTCTCTTCTTCTTCTTCTCCTTTTTCTCTTCCTTCTTCTTCCTCTTCTTCTTCTTCTTCTTCTCCGCTTCTTCTTCTTCCTCTTCTACTTCTTCTCATCCTTCTTCTTCTTCATCTTCCTCTTTTCCTTCTTCTTTTTCTTCTGCTTCTACTTCTTATTCCTCTTCTTATTCTTCTTCTTCTTCTTCTTCTTCTTTTTCACCTTCTTCATCATCATCAGCTTCTTCTTCTTCTTCAACTTCTTTAACTTCTTCTTCTTCTTCTTCTTCTGCTTCTCATCTTCTTCTTCATCTTCTTCTTCTTCGTCCTCTTCTTCTTCTTCTTCTGTTTCTTCTTCTTCTTCTTCTTCTTCTTCTCATTCTCCATCTTCTTCTTCTTCTTCTTATTCTTGACCTTCATCTTCAACTTCTTCTACTTCTTCTTCTACTTCTTCTTCTACTTCTTCTACTTCTTCTATTTCTTCTTCTTCTCTTTCTTCTTGTTCTACTACTACTTCTTCTTCTCCTTCTTATTTTTCATCTTCTCCTTCTACTTCTTCTTTTTCTCCTTCTTCCCCTCCTATTTTTTCTTATTTGCTTCATATTCTTATTCTTCTTCTTCTGCTTTTTCTTCTACTGCTCCTTCCACCTCTTCTTCTTCTCCTCCTCCTCCTGCTTCCCCATCTAGTTCTTCTTCTTCTCTTCTTCTTCTTCTTCTTCTTCTGTTTCTTCCTTTTCTTCTTCAATTTCTTTTTCTTCTTTTTCTTCCTTTTCTTCCCCATCATCATCATCTTCTTCTTCATCTTCTTCTTCTTATTCTTCTAGTTCGTCTTTTCTTCTTCTTCTTCTTCTTGTTACTCTTCTTGTTCTCCTTATACTTCTCCTTCTTCATCTTCCTCTTCTTCTTCTTCTTCTCCATCTTATTCAGATTCTCTTCCTTCTTCTTCTTCTTCTTCTTCTCTTCTTCTTCTTCTTCTTCATTTTCCTTTTCATCTCTTCTTCTCCTTCTTCTTCTTCTTCTTCTTCTTCTCCTTCTCCACCTTCTTCTCATTCTTGTTCTTCTTCTTCTTCTTCCTCCTCCTCTCCTTCT
>JAIUJO010002431.1:22500-27500 GCA_023846275.1 Vanilla planifolia | reverse complement strand
TTCTTCTTCTTCTTCTATTCCTTCTTCTTCTTCTTCTACTTCTTCTTCTTCCACTTTCTTTTCTATTTCTTTCTCTTCCTCTTCTTCATCATCTATTTCTTCTTCTTATTCATTTTCTTCTTCTTCTTCTCCTCCTCCTCTTCCTCCTCCTCCATTTTCTTCTTCTTCATTTTCTTCTTATTATTATTATTATTATTATTATTCTGCCTCTTTTTCTTCTTCTTCTTTTTATTCTTCTTCTTCACCTTCATCTTCAACTTCTTCTTCTCCTTCACTTCTTCTTCTACTTCTTCTAGTTCTTCTTCTACTTCTACTTCTTCTTCTTCTTCTACTTCTTCTTCTTCTTCTTTTTCTTCTTTTTCTCCCTCTTCCTCTCCTACTTATTCTTATTTTGCTTCTTATTCTTATTCCTCTTCTTCTTCTTTTTATTCTTCTTCTTCTTTTTATTCTACTCCTTCTCCTTCCACCTCTTCTTCTTCTCCTCATCCTTCTTCTCCAACTACTTTTTCTTCTTCTCTTCTTCTTCTCCTTCTTCTCTTTCTTCCTTTTCTTCTTCAACTTCATTTTCATTCTTTTCTTCTCCTTCATCTTTTTCTTCTTCTACTTCTTCTAGTTCCTCTTTTTCTTCTTCTTCTTCTCCTTCTTCTTCTCCTTCTTCATCTTGTTCTTCTTCTTCTTCTTCTACTCCATCTTCTTCTTATTCTCCTTCTTCTTCCTCTTCTTCTTCTTCTTCTTCATTTTCCTTCTCTTCATCTCTTCTTCTCCTTCTTCTTCTTCTTTTCCTTCTCCTTCTTCTTCTCCTTCTTGTTCTTCTTCTTATGCTTCCTCTTCTCCTTCTTATTCTTCTTCTTCTTGCTCATCTTTTTCTTCTTCTTCTACTTCATTTTCTTCTTCAACTTCTTCTTCTTCTTATTCTTATTCTTCTACATTTTCTCTTTCTTCTTCTTCTCCTCCTTCTTTTTCTTGTTCTTCTTCTTCTTCACCTTCTTCCTCTTCATCTTCTTTTTCTTGTAAATCTTCTCTTTCTTCTTTTTCTTCTTCTTCTCCTTCTTCTTCTTCTTCTTCTCCTTCTTGTTTTGCTTCTTATTCTTCTACTTCTTCTTCTCCATCATATTATTCTTCTACTTCTTCTTCTTATTTTGCTTCTTCTTCATCTTCTTCTTCCTTTTCTTCTTCTTCTTTTCCTCCTCCTCCTTCTCAAAATTCACCTTCATCTTCTTCTTCTTCTTCTTCTCCCTCCTCCTCTTCTTCTTCTTCTTCCCCTTCTTGCACTTCTTATTGTTCTTCTTCTTATTCTTCTTCTTTTACTTCTTCTATTCTTTCTTCTTCTCCTTCTTCATCTTCTTCTTCTCCTCCTTCCTCCTCTTCTACTTCTTCTTCTTCTTCTTCCTCTTCTTCTCTTTTTTTTCTTCTTCTTCTTCTTATTCATCTTCATCTTTTTCTTCTTCTCCTTCTTCTTCTTCTACTTTTTTCTTCTCCTTCTTATTCTTCATCTTCTTTTTCTTCTTCTCCTTCTTCATCTTCTTCTACTTCTTCTTTTTCTTCTTCATTTTCCTCTTCTTCTTCTTCTTCTTCTTTTTCTTCTCCTTTTTCTCTTCCTTCTTCTTCCTCTTCTTCATCTTCTTCTTCTCCTGCTTCTTCTTCTTCCTCTTCTACTTCTTCTCCTCCTTCTTCTTCTTCTTCTTCTTCTTTTCCTTCTTCCTTTTCTTCTGCTTCTACTTCTTATTCCTCTTCTTATTCTTCTTCTTCTTCTTCTTTTTCACCTTCTTCATCATCATCATCTTCTTCTTCTTCTTCAACTTCTTCTTCTTCTTCTTCTTCTTCTTCTGCTTCTTCATCTTCTTCTTCATCTTCTTCTTCTTCTTCATCTTCTTCTTCTTCTTACTGTTCTTCTTCTTCTGTTTCTTCTTCTTCTTCTTCTTCTTCTTCTTCTTCTTCTTCTCATTCTCCATCTTCTTCTTCTTGTTCTTGTTCTTCACCTTCATCTTCAACTTCTTCTTCTTCTTCTACTTCTTCTTCTTCCTCTCTTTCTTCTTCTTCACTACTACTTCTTCTTCTACTACTTCTTCTCCTTCTTCTTATTTTTCATCTTCTCCTTCTTATTCTTCTTTTTCTCCTTCCCCTCCTATTTTTTCTTATTTTCCTTCTTATTCTTATTCTTCTTCTTCTTCTGCTTTTTCTTCAACTGCTCCTTCCACCTCTTCTTCTTCACCTCCTCCTCCTACTTCTCCATCTAGTTCTTCTTCTTCTCTTATTCTTCTTCTTCTTCTTCTCCTTCTTCCTTTTATTTTTCAATTTCTTTTTCTTCTTTTTCTTCCCCATCTTCTTCTTCTTCTTCTTCTTCTTCTTCTTCTTCTAGTTCGCCTTTTTCTTCTTCTTCTTATTCTTCTTCTCCATCTTCTTCTTATTCTCCTTCTTCTTCTTCTTTTTCTTCTTCTTCTTCTCTTCTTCTTCTTCTTCATTTTCCTTCCTTTCATCTCTTCTTCTCCTTCTTCTTCTTCTTCTTCTTCTCCTTCTCCTCCTTCTTCTTCTCCTTCTTGTTCTTCCTCTTCTTGTTCTTCCTCTTCTCCTTCTTTTTCTTCGTCTTCTTGCTCCTCTTTTTCTTCTTCTTCTACTTCTTCTACTACTTCTTCTTCTTCTTTTTCTTCTTCTACTTCTTATTCTTCTTCTACTTTTTCTTCTTCTTCTTCTCCTTCTTCTTCTTGTTCTTCTTGTTCTTCTTCTTCTTCACCTTCTTCATCTTCTTCTTCTTCTTGTACATATTTTCTTTCTTCTTCTTCTTCTTCTTCTTCTCTTTCTTCTTCTTCTTCTTCTTCTTCTTTTGCTTCTTATTCTTCTACTTCTTCATATTATTATTCTTCTTCTTCTTCTTCTTCTTCTTCTTCTTCTTTTGCTTCTTCTTCTTCCACTTCTTCCTTTTCTTCTTCTTCTCCTCCTCCTCCTCTTCCTCCTTCTCCAGCTTCTTCATCATCTTCTTCTTCTTCTTCTTCTTCTTCTCCCTCCTCCTCTCCATCTTCTTCTTCTTCTTCTTCGTCTTTCTCTTGCACTTCTTGTTCTTGTTCTTCTTCTTATTTTTCTTATTCTACTTCTTCTGTTCTTTCTTCTTCTACATCTTCATCTTCTTCTTCTTCTCCTTCCTCTTCTTCTACTTCTTCTTTTTCTTCTTCCTCCTCTTCTTCTCCTTATTTTTCTTCTTCTTCTTCTTGTTCATCTTCTTCTTTTTCTCCTTTCTCTTCGTCTTTTTCTTCTTCTCCTCCTTCTTCTCCTCCATCTTCTTCTTATTCTCCTTCTTCTCCCTCCTCTTCTTCTTCTTCTTCTTCTTCCTTCTCTTCATCTCTTCTTCTCCTTCTTCTTCTTCTTCTTCTTCTCCTTCTTCTTCTCCTCTTCGTTCTTGATCTTCTTTTTCTTCCTCCTCTTGTTCTTTTTCTACTTCTTCTTCTTCTTCTTCTTCTTCTACAACTTCTCTTTTTTCTTCTTCTTCTTCTCCTCCTCCTCCTCCTTCTTTTTCGTTTTATTCTTCTTCTTCTTTTGCATCTAATTCTTCAATTTCTTGTTCTTCTTGTTCTTCTTCTTCTTTTTCTTCTTTTTCTTCTTCTACTTCTTCTTCTTCTACTACTTCTTCTTCTACTACTTCTTCCAATTCTTCTTCTTCTTTTCTTCCTCCTCCTCCTTCTTCTACATCTTCTACTTCTTCTTCTTCTTGTTCTTCCTGTTCTTGTTCTTCTTCTTCTTCTTCTTCCTCTTCTTCTTCTTCTTTCACTTTTTGTTGTTGTTCTTCTTCTTCTTATTCTTCTTCTTCTTCTTCTTCTTCTTCATTTTATTCTGCTTCTTCTTATTCTAATTTTTCTTCTACTTCTTATTCTTTTGTGCCTTTTCTCCTTCTTCTCCATCTTCTTCTTCTTCCTCCTCTTCTTCTACTTCTTCTTCCTCTTCTTCTCCTTCTTTTTCGTGTTCTTCTTCTTCTCCTTCTTCTCCTTCTTCTTCTTCTTCTTCATCGTCATCTTCTTCTTCTTCTTCTTCCTCTTCTTCATCTTCTTCTACTTCTTCAATTTCTTCTTCTTCATCTACTTCTACTTCTTCTTCTTCTTCTTCTTCTCCATATTCTTCTTCTTTTTCTTCTACTTTTTCTTCTTCATCTCCTTCTCCTTTTTCTCTTCCTTCTTCCTCTTGTTCTTCTTCTTCTTTTTCTTCTTCTTCTTCTTCTTCTCCTCCTCCTTTTCCTTCTTCTACTTCTTCTTCTCCTCCTTCTCCCTTTTCTTCTTCTTCTTCTTTTTTTTCTTCTTGTTATTCTTCTTCTTCTTCTTCTTCTTCTTCTTCTTCTTTTTCCTTCACTTCATCTCTTCTTCTCCTTCTTCTTCTTCTTCTTCTTCTCCTTCTTCTTGTCCTCCTCCTTCTTTTTCTTCTTCCTCCTCCTCCTCCTCTTCTTCTTCTTCTACTTCTTCTTCTTCTTCTTCTTCTTCTTCTCCGTCTTCTACTCTTTCTCATTCTTGTTCTTCTTGTCCTTCATCTTCTTCTTCTTCTTCTTCACCTTCTTCTTCTTCTTCTTCCTCTACATCTTCTCTTCCTTCTTCTTCTTCTTCTTCTTCTCCTCCTCATTCTTCTTTTTCATCTTATTCTTATTATTCTTTTGGCATCTTATTCTTCTACTTCTTATTCTTCTTCTTGTTTTTCTTTTTCTTCTTCATCTTCTACTGCTTCTTCTTCTTGTTCTACTACTTCTTCTTCCTATTCTTCTTCTTCTTTTCTTCCTCCTCCTTCTTCTTCATCTTCTACTTCTTCTTCTTCTTCTTCTTCTTCTTCTTCTTCCTCTTCTTCTACTTCTTCCACTTTTTGTTGTTCTTCTTCTTCTTATTCTTCTTCTTCTTCTTCTTCTTCTACTTCTTCTTTTTCTTCTACTTCTTTTTCTTCTTATTTTTCTTCTTCTTCTTATTCTTTTGTGCCTTTTCGCCTTCTTCTCCATCCTCTTCTTCTTCCTCCTCCTCTTCTTCTACTTCTTCCTC
>JAIUJO010002431.1:5000-7500 GCA_023846275.1 Vanilla planifolia | reverse complement strand
CCTTCATCTTCTTCTTTTTCTTCTTGTTCTTGTGCTTCTTCTTCTTCTTCAACTTCTTCTTTCTTCTTCTTCTTCTTCTTCTTCTTCTTTTTCTTCTACTTCTTCTTCTTCATCTTCATCTTCTTCTTCTTCTTCTTCTTCTTCTTCTTCTCCTTCTTCTTCTTCTTCTTCTTCTCCTTCTTCTCCTTCTTCTCCTTCTTCTTCTTCTTCTCCCTCTTCTCCTTCTTCTCCTTCTTCTCCTTCGTTGGCCCCTTCTTCTTCTTCTTCTTCCTTTTCTTCTTCTCCTTCTCCTTCTCCTTCTTCTTCTTCTTCTCCTTGTCCTTCTTGTTTTTCCTCTTCTTCATCTTCATCTTCTTCTTCTTCTTCTACTTCATCTTCCTCTTCTCTTCTTCTTCTTCTTCTTCGTCTTCTTCTTCTTCTTCTTCGTCTTCTTCTTCTTCATCGTTTTCTTCTTCATCTTCTTCGTTGTCCTCTTCTTCTTCCTCTTCTTCTTCCTATTCTTCTTCAACTTCTTCTTTTCTCCTTCTTCTTCTTCTTCTTCTTCTGCTACTTCTTCTTCCTCTTCTTCTTCCTATTCTTCTTCTTTTTTTTCTTTTCTCTTTCTTCTTCTTCTTCTTCTTCCTCCTCCTCCTCCTCCTCCCGTTCTTCTTCTCCTTCTTCTTCTTGTTCTTCTTCTTCTTATTCTTGTTCTTATTCTTCTCCTTCTTCTTCTTGTTCTTCGTTTCATCTTCTCCTTGTCATTCCTCTTCTCTTCTTCTTCTTCTTCTTCTTCTTCTACTTCTACTTCTTCTTCTTTTCACCTTCTTCAACTTATTCATCTTCTTCTTCTTCTTCACCTTCATCTTCCTCTCCTTCTACTACTACTACTTCTTCTTCTTCTACATCTTCTTCCTCTTCTTCTTCTATTTTTTTCTTCTTCTTGTCCTTCTTCTTCTTCTTCTTCTTCTTCTTCTTCTTCTTCTTCTCCTTCTTCTTCTTGTCCTCGTTCTCCTTCTTTTTCATCTTCTTCTCCTTCTTCCCATTCTTCTTGATTTTTCTTCTTCTCCGTCTTCTCCTACTTCTTCTCTTTCTTCTTCTTTTCTTCCTTCTTCTTCTACTTCTTCTCCTTCTTCATCTTCTTCTTCTTCTTCTCCTTCCTCTTCTTCTTTTTCATCTTCCTCTCTCTCCTCTACTTCTTTTTCTTCTTTTTATTCTTCTTCTTTTCTTCTTCCACATCTTCTACTCCAAGTTCTTCTTCTTCTTCTTGTTCTCCATCTTCTTCTTCTTCTTCCTCTTCTTCTTCTTCTTGTTTTTCTTCTTCATCTTATTATTATTATTGTTATTTTTTTTTATTATTTTTATTATTATTATTCTTATTATTATCATTCTTCTTGTTCTTCTCGTTCCACTTCTTCTTCTTCTACTACTACTACTTCTTCTTCTTCTTTTTCTTCTTGTTATTATTATCATTATTATTATTATTATTATTACTCTTCCTCTTTTTCTTCTTCTTCTTCTTATTCTTAATCTTTTCCTTGGTTTTACTCTTCTTCTTCTTCTTCTTCGTCTTTTATTTTTCTCCTTCTACTAGTCCATCTTCTTGTTAATGTTCTTTTTCATCTTCCACTCATTCTTCATCTTCTTCTACTTCTTCTTCTTCTTCTTCTTCTTCTTCTTCTGCTTCTTCTTCTTCTTCTTCCTCCTGTTCATCTCCTTCTTCCTCTCCTTCTTCTTCTTCTTCTTCTTCTTCTCCTTGTCCTTCTCCTTCTTCTTCTTCGTCTTCTTCTTCTTCAACTTTCTCTTATTCTTCTTCTCCTCCATCTTCTTCTTCTTCTTCTTCTTCTGCTTCTTCTTCTTCTTCTAATTCTTGTTGTTGTTCTTCTTCTACTTCATCATCTTCTCTTACGACTTCTTCTTCTTCTACTTGTTTTTGTTTATCTTCTTCATCTTTTTTTCTTATTATTATTATAATTATTATTATTATTATCATTCTTCTTGTTCTTCTTCTTGTTTTTTTTCTTCTTCTTCTTCTCTTTCTTCTTTTACTTCTTCTTCTACTTATTATTATTATTGCTGTTATTATTATTATGATTGTTATTACACTTCTTCTTCTTCTTCATTTTCTTCTTCTTCTTCTTCTTCTTGTTTTCTCCTTCTTCTTTTTCTAATTCTTCTTCTTCTTCTTTTTCATCTTCCACTCTTTCATCTTTTTCTCCATCTAGTTCTTCTCCTTCTTCTTCTTCTTCTTCTTCTTTTTCTTCTTCTCCTTTTTGTTCTCCTTCTTCTTCTACTTCTTCTTCTTCTCCTTCTTCTTCTTCTTCTTTTTCTACTTCTTTTGTTTCTTCTACTTCGTCTTTTTCTTCAAATTACTAACATTATTATTGTTATTAATATTGTTATTATCATCATTCTACTTGTTCTTCTTCTTCTACATCATCATCATCATCTTCTTCTTTTTCTTCTTCTTCTTCTTCATTTTCTTCTCTTTCTTCTTCTCCTCCTTCTTCCTCTCTTTGTTCTT
>JAIUJO010002798.1:45000-49601 GCA_023846275.1 Vanilla planifolia | reverse complement strand
CATATTTCTATCATTCATCTTCTTCTTCTTCTCCTTCTTCTTCTTCTTCTTCTTCTTCTACTTCTTCTTCTTCTTCTTCTTCTTCTCCTTTCTTTCTTCCTCTTATTATTTTTATTATTATTATTATTATTATTATTATTATTATTATTAGTAGTATTATTATTCTTCTTCTTCTTTTTCTTCTATATCTTCTTCTTCTTTTCCTTCTTCCTCTTCTTCTTCTTCTACTTCTTCTTCCTCTTCCTTTTCTTCTTCTTCTTCTTCTTCTTCTTCTTCATTTCTTCTCCCACTTTATCTAATATTACTTCTTCTTTTTCTTCTTCTTCTACTACTACTACTTCCTCTCCTTCTTATTTTTCTTCTTCTTTTTATTCTTCTTGTGGTTCTTCTCCTTCTCCTTGTTCTTCCTCTATTCTTATTTATCTTCCTCTCCTTGTTTCTCTTCTTCTCCTTCTTCTTCTTCTTCTTAATTTTCTTCTTCTTCCCATTATTGTTTTCATTTTTCATAATCAACATCATCATAATCTTCTTCTTCTTGTTGTTGTTGTTTGCCTTCTCCTTCTTCTTTGCCTTCTTCTTCTTCTTCTTCAACTTTTTCCCCTTCTTCTTCTACTTCCATTTCTTGTTCTTCTTCTTCTTCTACTTCTTCTACTGCTACTACTTCTTCTTCTTCTTATTCTTCATCTTCTTCATCGCCAACTTCTGCTTCTTCTTTTTCGTGTCATTCTTGTTCTTGTTCTTTTTCTTCTCCTACTTCAACTTCTTCTTCTTCTACACTTCTTCTATTTCTTCTTATTCCTCCTCCTTTTCTTCATCTTCGTATTCTTCACATTTCTTATTCTTTTTCTTCATCTTCTTCTTCCTCTTATACTTCATCTTCTTCTTCCACTTTTTCCACTTTTTCTTCTTCTTCTTCATCTTGTTATTCTTCTTGTTCTTCTTCTTTTCCTTCTTTTTCTTCTTCTTCTTCTTCTCATTCTTCGTCTTCTTCTTCTTCCTCTTCATCTCTATCTTCTTCTTCTTCTTCATCATCATCTTCTTCTTTTTCTTCATTTACTTCTTCCTCTTCTTCTTCTTCCATTCCTTCTTTTACTTCATCTACTTTTTCATCTTCTTCATATATTTCTTCTTCTTGTTCTTCTTCTTGTTCTTCTATTTCTTCTTCTTCTTCCTCCTCTTCCTCTTCATCTTCATATTCTTCACCTTCTTCTTATTCTTCATCTTCTTCTTCTTCTTACTCTTCTTCTTATTATTCATCTTCTTCTCCCTCTCCTACTTCTTCTTCATCATCTTCTTCTTCTGGTCCTTCTTCTTCTTCTTCTTCTTCTTCTTCACCTTCTTCTTCTTGTTTTCCTTCTTGTTGTTCTTCTCCTTTATCTTGTTCCTCTTCTTCTTCTTCTTCTTCTTCTTTTGCTTCTTCTTTTTCCTTGTTATCTTCTTTTTCTTCTTTTCTTCTCCTTCTTGTTCTTCTACTTCTTCTTCTTATTCTTCTTCTTGTTCTTGTTCTTCATCTTTTTCTTCTTCCTTTTCTTCTTCCTCTACTTCTTAGTCTTTTTCTTCTTCTTATTTTGGTTCTTCTTTTATTCTTCTTCCATTTCATCTAACATTACTTCTTCCTCCTCCAACTCTTCTTCTTCTTCTTCTTCTCCTTCTTCTTCTCCTTCTTCTTCTTCTTCTTCTTGAGGTTCTTCTCCTCCTCCTTCTTCATCTTCCACTGTTCTTATTCACTTTTCCCTCCTTTTTCTTCTTCTCATTCTTCTTCTTTTTCTTTTTCTTTTTCTCATTCTTCTTCTTTTTCTTCTTATTCTTCTTCTTCCCCTCCTTTTTCTTCTTCTTCATCTTCCATTCCTTCTTTTGTTCTCTTTCTTCTTCTTCTAGGTATTTTACTTCTTATCTTCTTCTTCATCTTCCATTCCATCTTTTTTTCTCTTTCTTCTTCTTCTAGGTATTCTTCTTCTTATTGTTGTTCTACATTTTCTTCTTCCTCTTCTTCTTTTTCTTCTTCTTCTTCTTCTTCATCTCATTCTCCTTCTTCTACAACTTATTTTTCTTCTTCTTCTTCTTCGTCTTCTTCTTTTTCTTTTCTTTCTTCTTCATCTTCTCCTTCTTCTACTTCTTCTTCTTCTTCTTGTTTGTGTTCTTCTTCTTCTTCTTCTTCTTCTTCTTCTTCTTCTTCTTCTCCTCCTCCTTCTTCTTCTCCTTCTTCTTCTTCTTCTTCTCCTTGTTCTTCTACTTCTTCTTCTCCTTCTTTTTCTTCTACTTCTTCTTCTCCTGCTCCTTCTTCTTCTTCTTTTACTTCTTCTCCTTCTTCTTCTGCTTCTTCTGCTTCTTCTTCTCCTGCTTCTTCTCCTTCCTCTTCTTCTTCTTCTTCTTCTTCTTCTTATTCTTCTTCTTCTACTACTACTACTACTCATCCTCCTCCTCCTCCTCCTTAATCTCTTTTGTTCTTCTTCTCCTTCTTCTTCTTCTCTTTCTTCTTCTACTCCTCCTTCTTCATCTTCTTCTTCTCCTCTTTGTTCTTCTACTCCTCCTGTTTCTTCTCCTCCTTCTCCTTCTTCTTCTTCTTCCTCTTCTTTTGCTTCTTCTTCTTCTTCTCCTTCTTCTTCATCACCTTCTTCTTCTCCTTCGTCTTCTTCATCTCCATCTTCTTCTTCTTCTTCTTCTTGTTCTTCTTCTTCTCTTCTTCTTCTTCTCCTTCTTCTTCTACTACTTCTTCTTCTCCTTCTTCTACTTCTCCTTCTTCTTCTTCTCCTCCATCTTCTTCATCTCCTTCTCCTTCATCTCCTTCTCCTTCTTCTCCTTCTCCTTCTTCTTCTTCTACTCCTTCTTCTTCTTCTTCTTCTTCTTCTTCTCCTTCTTCTCTTCTTCTAATTCTTCATCCCCTTCTTCTTCACCATCTTCTTTTACTTCTTCTTCTTCTACTAACTTTTTTCTTCTTCTTCTTCTTCATCTTCTCCTTCTCCTTCTTCATCATCATCTTCTTCTTCTTCTTACTATTATTTTTATTACTATTATTTTTATTATTCGTATTATTATTATATTATTCTTCACTATCATCTTCTTCTTCTTCTTTTCCTTCTTCTTCTTCTTCGTTCGCTTCTTCTTCTACTTCTTCTTCATCATCTTCATCATCATCATCATCTTCTTCTTCTTCTTCTTCTTCTTCTTCTTCTTCTTCCTCTTCTTCCTTTTTTTTTGTTCTTCTTCTTCTTCTACTTCTACTTCTTTTTCTTCTTCTTTTTCTTCTTCTTCTTCTTCTTCTTCTTCTTCTTCTTCTTCTTCTTCTTCTTCTTGACATCATCTTCTTCTTCTTCTTCTTCTTGTTCTTCCTGTCCTTCTTTTTCATCATATTCCAATTATTCATCTTCTTGTTCTTCTCCTTCTTCTTCTTCTTCCTCTTCTTCTACTACTTCTTCTCCTTCTTCTTTTTCTTCTTCTTTTCCTTCTTTATCTTCTTCTTCGTCTTCTTCTTTTTATCTTTTCCTTCTTTTCTTCTTCTTCTTCTTCTTCTTATCCTTCTTTGGCTTCTTCTTCTTCTACTTCTTCGTCCTCTTCCTTTTGTTCTTCTTCTTCTTCTTCTTCTTCTTCTTCTTCGTCTGTTCTTCTCCCCCTTCATCTAATATTACTTCTTCTTCTTCTTCTTCTTGTTTTTCTTATTCTTTATGTTCTTCTTGCAGTACTTCTCCTCCTCCTTCTTGTTCTTCCTCTGTTCTTATTTATCATCCTCTCCTTGTTTCTCTTCTTCTCCTTCTTATTAATTTACTTCTTCCCATTATTTTTTCATTTTTCATCATCATCATCATAATCTTCTTCTTCTTTTGTTTGCCTCCTTCTTCTTTGCCATCTTCTTCTTCTTCTTCTTCTTCTTAAACTTTTTCCCTTCTTTGGCTTCCATTTCTTGTTCTTCTTCTTCTTCTTCTTCTTCACCTACTGCTACAACTTCTTCTTCTTCTTCTTATTCTTCATCTTCTTCTTCAATAACTTCTGCTTCTTTTTCATGTTGTTCTTGTTCTTCTTTTGCTTCAACTTCTTCTTCTTCTACCACATCTTCTTTTATTTCTTCTTCTTCCTCCTCTTTTTCTTCATCTTCATATTCTTCACATTCTTATTCTTTTCTTCATCTTCTTCTTCTTCTTATACTTCTTCTTCTTCTTCTTCCAATTTTTCCATTTCTTCTTCCTCTTCTTCCTCCTCTTCTTCTTCTTCTTCTTATTCTTCTTCTTCTTCTTATTTTCCTTCTTTTTCTTCTTCTTCTTCTTCTTCTTCTCATTCATCTTCTTCTTCTTCTTCCTCTTCATCTCTATCTTCTTCTTCTTCTTCTTCTTTCTCATCTTCTTCTTTTTCTTCATCTACTTCTTCCTCTTCTTCTTCTTCCTTTCCATCTTTTACTTCTTCTTCTGCTACTTTTTCATCTTCCACATATTTTTCTTCTTCTTCTTCTTCAATTTCTACTTCTTCTTCTTCCTCTTCCACTTCATCTTCATATTCTTCACCTTCTTCTTATTCCTCATCAACTTCTGCTTCTTCTTCTTAATCATCTTCTGGTTCTTCTTCTTCTTCTTCTCCTCTCCTTCTTCTTCTTCTTCTTCTTGTTCTCCTTC
>JAIUJO010002798.1:35000-37500 GCA_023846275.1 Vanilla planifolia | reverse complement strand
ATCGTCATCATCATCATCTTCTTCTTCCTCTTCTTCTTTATCTTTTTCTTCATCTTCCTCTTCGTCTTCTTCTTGTTCTTGTTCTTCTTCTTCTTCTTCTTCTTCTTTTTTCCATTTCTTGTTCTTCTTCTTCTTTTTCTACTTCTTCTTCTTCATCATCGTCATCATCATCTTCTTCTTCTTCTTCCTCTTCTTCTTCTTCTTTTTCCTATTTTTCTCCTTCATCTTCTTCTTCTTCTTCTTCAACTTTTATTTCTTCTTCATCTTCATCTTCTTCTTTTTCTTCAACTTTTTCTTCTTCTTCTCCATCTTCTTCTTTTTCTTCTTCTTCTCTTATTCTTTTCTTCATCTTCTTCTTCTTCTTCTTCGTCTTCTACATTTTCTTCTTCTACATCTTTTTCTTTTTCAACTTCTTTTCTTCTTCTTCTCCATCTTCATCATCTTCTTATTCTTCTTCTTCCTCTTGTTTGTCTTCTTCTTCTTCTTCTTTTTCTTCTTCTTCTTCTCCTTCTTCTTCTTTTCTTTGTTCTTCATCATCTTCTTCATCTTCTTCTTCTTCTTGTTCTACTTCTACTTCTTGTTTTTCTTCTTCTTCTTCTTCTTCTACTTCTACTTCTTCTTCCTCATTTTCTTCTTCTTCTTCATATTTTTCTACTTCTTCGACTTCTCTGTTTTCCTCTTCTTCTTCTATTTCTAACTGTTCCTTTTGTTCTTCTTTTTTTGAACTTCTTCATATTCATTTTCATCTTCCTCTACCTCTTCTACTTCTTCTTCTTCTTCATCAAATTCTTTTTCTTCGGCTTTTTGTTCTTCTTTTTCTTCTCCTTCTTTGTCTCCATAAACTTCTTCTTCATCATCTTCTTCTTCTTCTTCATCTTCATCTTCTCTTTCATTTTCTTTTTCATCATGTTCATATCCTTCTTCTTCCTCATCTTCTTCTTCTTCTTCTTCTTCTTCTTCTTCTTTTACTTCTTCTTGTTCTCCATCTTCATTTTCTTCTCCTTCTTCTTCTTCTTCTTCTTCTTCTTCTTCTGCATTATCTTCTTCTTCTTCTTCTTCATCTTATTCTTTTTCTCCTTCTTTCTTTTCTTCGTCTTCTTTTTCTTCTTCTTCTTCCTTTTCTTCATCTTCTTCTTCTTCTTCTTCTTCCTCTTTTTGTTCCTTTCCTTCTTCTTCCTTTTTGTTTCCTTCTTTCTTTTCATCATCTTCTTCTTCTTATTCTTCATCTTCGACTTCTTCTTCTACTTCTTCTTCTTCTTCACCTTTACTTGATCTTGTTGTTGTTCTTCTTCTTCTACTTATTATTATTATTATTATTATTATTATTATTATTATTATTATTATTTTTCTTCTTCTTCTTAGATTTCTTCGTCTTCTTCTTCCTCTTCTTCTTCTTCTACATCTTCTTATTCGTCTTCTTTTTTCTTTCCTTCTTTTTCTTTTTATACTTCATCTTCGCCTCCATATTTGCCTTCTTCTTCTTCTTCGTTTTCCTCTTCTTCTTCTTCTTCTTTCTGTTCTTCTTCTCTTCTCCTTCGACCTCTCCTTTGACTTCATGTTCTTTTTTTTCTTCTTCTTTCGTCGCTTTTTCTTCTTTTTCTTCTTTTTCTTTTTTTTCTTCATCTTCTTCTCCATCTTCTTCTGCTTCATCTTGTTCTACTTCTTCTTCTTCTTAATAATCATCATCATTATCATCATCTTTCTCTACATTTTATTCTTCTTCTTCTTTTTCCTCTTCTTCTTCAACTTCTTCTTCTTCTTCTTCTTCATCAACTTCTTCTACTTCTTCTTCTTCTTCTTCTTCGTCTTATGCTTCTTCTTCTTTTACATCTTCTTCATCGTCTTCTTCTTCTTCTCCTTCTTCATCATCTTCTTTTTCTTCTTCTTGTTCTTCTTCTCCTTTTTGTCTTCTCCTTCTCTTTATCATCATCATCTTCTGCTTCTTCTTCTTCTTCATGGTCTTCTTCTTTTTCTTCTCTTCTTCTTTTTCTTCTCATCTTCTTGTTCTTGTTCATCTTCTCCTTCTTCATCCTCTACTTCTTCGCCTTCTTCTTCTTCTTCTTCTTCTTCTTCTTCTTCTTGTTCAACTTCATCTTCTTCTTCTTCTTGTATTCCCCTTCTTCTCTTAATTCTTCCCCTTCTTCTTCTTCATTTACTTCCTTTTTTCCTTCTTTTTCTTCATCCTCTTCATCTCCTTCTTCTTCTTCTTCTTCCTCTTCTTCTTCTCCTTCTACTCATTCTCTTTCCTACTCCTTCTCCTTCTTCTTCTTCTACTCCTTTTTCTTGTTTTTGTTCTTCTTCTTCTTCTATTTCTTCTTCCTCTGCTTCTTCTTCTTTTACTTCTTCAATTATTACTTCTACTTCTTCTTCTTCTTCTTCTATTACTACTACTACTTCATCTTCTTCTTCTTATTCTTTTTCTTCTTCTTCTTCTTCTTCTTCTTCTACATCTTCTACTTCTTCTACTTCCTCTTCTTCTTCTTCTTCTTCCCCTCATTCT
>JAIUJO010002798.1:20000-30000 GCA_023846275.1 Vanilla planifolia | reverse complement strand
TTCTACTTCTTGTTCTTCCACTTCTTGTTCTTTTTCTTCTTTTCCTACTTCTTCTTCTTCTTTCTTTTCTCCTTCTTAATTCTTTTCTTCTTCTATTTCTTCTTGTTTATCTTCTTCTTCTACTTCTTTTTTATCGTCTCTTCTCCTCCTTCGTCTTCTTCTTCATCTTTTTCTTTTTCTCTCTTCTTTTTCTTCTTCTGAAGTTCTTTTGCTTAAGGTAAACCCACAAGAGGGGGATGAATTTTGGTAAATAAAGTTTTGAGATTTTCTTTCAATTTTTTTATTTAAATTAAAATTTAAATCTTTTAAGAAAGAATAAGAAAGGGAAGTAAAATAGTACACAAGAGATATTATGTGGTTCGACTCAAAATCGTGTCAACATCAACCCCCAATTGGTGTTGGGGAAAACTACAAAAATCACCAAATTACAAGTGAGGTTTTCGTACGGCTCACCTCAAACCTATTTGGGATTTTACATACGACTAATCCCGAACGTACATAAGTTTTTTTCGGGCTCAACTCAAACCTAGGGCTTTTGGACAATTGTCGGGATGCGCTTACCCAAAGACACAAATGCAAAAATGGTGAAAAAATATTAACTTAAAGCAATTTAAAGAAGTATGAGGCACACTCAATAATCAAAAGGGGGAGGAATAAAAATTAAAAATAGTTGAAGCAAAAACCTCCATTTTGGGTTCCTTCTTACAACTTTGACTTTATGACTTTTTGAAGCATCGTGTGCACTTGAAATTGCTCGAAATTTTGATTTGAAAGCTTTGAGAACTTAACAATTCTAACCTTTTGATTTATTTTTTCTTCCCTATTTATAGAGCTTATACTTGAGCACTAAATCTTCTCCCAACAGCTCTAAAATGAATTATTCGTTTGGGTAACAGACACATAACAGTCGCCGTTCAATTTGGATCCTAAAATGGATGTTTTTAATTGAATCCCAATTTTACCGTTCGAGATCAATCCTGGCCGTTGGATCTAAGCGGCCTTGATCTGGGCTATTTGATTGCGTGTAGGTTATCCTACTTGCATTAGTATAATGTATCCATAAATTATTTGTATTAAAACATTTACCACAGTTGTTACGCATCTTCATGTATATTTGCTCATGTTCAATTCTCTTGCTTGTAATTTACTTCCTGCATTTTACCTTGATTAACATAAGTCATTGGATCACACCTACCCTTTCTCCTTCATTAACCTCGGCCACCCGATTGCGCCTACCCTTCCGCCTTCATTAACTATCGGATAGCAATTTAGTCCCATATAGCCTAAAATGGGTTGCAATTGCTCTCTATAATGATTCTGGTTCATGCAACTCTCGAGTCATTTGGGGTTGGCTCCCCATTTCTCTCGACCAAGATTTCATCACTTGGACTTGGTTGACTTGATTTCGCAATATTCTGTTCAGCTTTCCCTATGGGCTGATTTCGCACTGTTCCGTTTAGCTCTTCCTTGGCCATCGGGCTACACTAGCCCCTTTCGGGTCTATCCATCAATTTTTATTTTATTATATATTTTTTAAATTCCTAAACGCCAGGATGGGCCAATGGTTGGGTCGAGTAGACCCGCCTAATGCTACAGTGAAAAACCCCTAGACTAACATTGTTTTATAGTGCCTTATGAGAATTTTAGTGTAAAATTTTTAATATAAGTGCACAAAAATAATTTTAGATTATGATAGTGTTACAAGTTTCCTAAATGACTATGTAAAGAAATTAATAAAAAATCGTTCCTAAATAATTATAAAAAATCAAGTACCAATGTCTATACTTTTCATCAATAATGCTTGGCCCAAAAAAAATTCAATAATTATTGGACATATTAAATTCAAGAAAAATAAAGAGAAATTCAAGTATAAAAATTTTAGCACATATCTTCAATTTCCTTGAAGCTTGCCATTACTCCAAGAGTCTTGAACACTACTATTTTAGAAATATAACGTTCATGGCTTGAATTAATTGGATATAAATAATTTCACTTAAAGAAGGCCCAAATGAGATATAAACATTAATACTTGACTCATCAAACACAAGGGTCTTCTTCTTCTCATTTTTCTCTGTCTTCTTCTTCGTCCTCCTCTTCTTCTTCTTTTTCTTCATCATTTTCTCCTTCTTCAACTTATTCTTCTTCTTCTTCTTCTTCCTTATCTTCTTCTTCATCTTCTTCTTCTCCTCCTCCTCTAGCTACTCCTCCTCCTACTCCTTTTACTTCATCATCCTTTTCTTTTTCTTTTTCTTCATCTTCTTCTCCTTCTTCTTCGTCACCTTCTTCTTCTTCTTCGTTATCTTTTTTTCTTCATCTTCTCCTCCTCCTTCTTCATCTTCTTATTCTTCTTCTTCCTCTTTTGCTTCATCTTCTTCTTATTCTTCTTCTTCTTTTCCTTCTTTATCTTCCTTTTCTTCTTCTTTTTCATGATCTTCTTCTTCATCATCTTCTTTCTCTTCCACTTTTCGTTCTTCTCCTTTTATTTCCTCTTCATCTACTTCTTCTTCATCTTCTACATCTTCTTCTACTTAAACTTCTTTGACTTCTTCTTCTACTTCTTTTTCTTCATCTTTATCTCCTTCTACTTCTCCTTCTTCTCCTTCTTCTACTTCTTCATTATCTCATTCTTCTTCTTTTTCTTCTACCTCTTCTTCTTCATTACTACTTCTTATTCATCTACTTCTTATTCGTTTTCTTATTATTGTTCTTATTCTCCTTCTTGATCTTCTTCTTCTTCATCTTCTTCTTTTTCTTCCTTTTCCTCTACTTCTTCTTCATCTTCCTCTTCGTCTCTTTTTTTCTTTTTCTTTTTCTTCTTCTTCTTCTTTTTCTTCTTTTGATACTTCTTCTTTTCTTCTTCCTCTTTTTCTTTATCTTTTTCTTCTTTTTCTTCATCTTCTTCTTCTTCTCCTTCTTCTTCTTCCTCTACTTCTTCATCCTCTTCTTCTTCTTTCTCTTCTCCGTCTTCCTCGTCTTTTTGTTCTTCTTCTTATTCTTCTTCATCTACTGCTTCTTCTTCTTCTTCAACTTCCTCTTAGTCTTCATCTTCTTCATCATCTTCTTCTTCTCTTCTTTATTTCTTCTTCTTCTTTTTTTTCTTCTTCTTCTTCTTCTTTTTCTTCTTTTTTATCTTCTTATTTTCCTATGTCTTTTTCTTTTTCTTCTTCTACTACTCAATCTTATACTTCTTTTCCTTCTTGATCTTGTTGTTGTTTTTCTACTTCTTCTTCTCCTTCTTCTACTTATTCTTCTCCTTCTACTTCTTGATCTTCATCTTGTTCGTCTTCTTGTTCTTTTCCTTCTTCTTCGTCTTCCTTTTTCTTCTTTTTCGTCGAAGTCTTCTTCTTCCTCTTCTTCTTCTTCTGCTTCTTCTTCGTCGTCTTCTTTATTATCTTTTTCTTTTTCTTGTTCTTCTTCTTCTTCGTCGTCATCTTCTTTCTTTTCTTCTTCTTCTTCTTATTCTTCCTCTTCTACTTCTTCTTCTTCTTCTTCTTCTTCTCACTCTTTTTCTTTTTGTCCTTGTTCTTCCTCTTCATCTCATTCTTCTTCCTCTTCTTCATCTTCTTCTTCTCATACTTCTTCTTCGACTTCTTCTTCTACTTCTTCGTCGTCTCTATCTTCTACTTCTACTTCTTGAACTTCTTCTCCTTCTTCTTCATCTTCTTCTTCTTCTAACTCTTCTTCTTCATCTACTTCTTACTTTTATTCTTATTCTAGTTCTTATTCTCCTTCTAGATCTTCTTCTTCGTCTTCGTCTTTTTCTTCCTCTTCCTCTTCTTCTCCTTCTTCTTCTTCCATTTCGTCCTTTTTCTTTCTTCTTCTTCTTCTTCTTCTTTTTCTTCTTCTACTTCTTCTTCTTCCTGTTTTTTTTTACCTTTTTCCTCTTCTACTTCTTCTTCTTCTTCTTCTTCCTCTTCTTCTTCCTCCTCCTCAACCTCTTCTTCTTTTTCTTCTTCTTCTTCTTCTTCTCTTTTGTTTTCTACTTCTTCTTCCCCTCCTCCTCCTTCTTCTATTCTTCTTCTTTTACTTTTTCTTCTTCTCATCCTTATTATCGTCTTCTTCTTCTTTTCCTAGTTCTTCTTCTTCTTCTTCTTCTTCTTCTACATCTTCTTCTTCTTCTACATCTTCTACCTCTTCTACATCTTCTTTGTCTTACTCTCCTTCTTCTCCTTCAACTTTTTCCTCTTCTTCTTCTTCTTCACCATCTTCTTCATCATCACCATCTCCTTGTTCTTCTACTTCTTTAACTTCTTCTACTTCTTCTTCTTCTTCTTCTCCTTCTACTTCTACAGCTTCTTCATCTTCTTCTTCTTCCTTCCTTCTTCTTTCACCTTTCCTTCTTCTTCTTGTTCTTGTTCTTCTTCTCTTATTCTTATTCTTCTTCTTCTTCTTCTTCTCCTCCTCCTCCTTCTTCTTCTTCTTCTTCTTCCTCTTCATCTTTGTCTCCTTTGTCTTTTTCTTCTTTGTCATCTTCTTATGCTTCATCTTGATCTTGTAATAATTTTTCTTCTTCTTCCTCTTCTTCTTCACCATCTTTTTCTTCATCGTCTTCTTCTTCTTTTTCTTCTTTTTCTTCTTCTTCTTCTTCTTCCTCTCTCCTTCTTCTTCCTCTTCTTCTTCTTCTTCTTCTTCTTCTTTTACTTCTTCTTATACTTCTTCTTCATCATCTTCTTCTCCATGTTCTTCTTGCTCTTCTTCTTCTTCTTCTTCTTCTACTTCTTCTTCTTCTTCTTCTTCTTCTTCATCTACTTCTTCTTCTTATTCTTACTCTTCTTCAAATTTTTCTTCTACTTCTTCTTTTTTTCATCATCTCCTTCTCTTTCTTATTCTTCTTTTTCTTTTGCTTCTTCGTCTCCTTCATCAACTTCTTCTTCTTCTTCTTCTTCTATCTTTTTTCTTGTTCTTGTCCTTCTTTTTCTTCTTCTCCTTCTTCTTCTTCTATTTCCTCTTCCTCTTCTTCTTCTTGATCTTCTTCTTTTTCTTCATCTTCTTCTCCCTTTTATTCTTCTAACTCTTCTATTTCTTCATGTTCTACTTCTTCTTCTTCTTCTTCTTCTTCTTCTCCTCCTCCTTTTTCTATGCCTTCTTCTTTATCTTATTCTTCCTCTTCTTCTTCATCTTCTTCATCTTCTTCTCCTTCATCTTCTTCTTCTTCTTTTTCTTCTTTGTCTTCTTCTTCTTCTTCTTCTTCTTCTTCTTCCTTCTCTTCTTTTCTTCTAAGTCTTCTTCTTCTTATTCTTCATACACTCCTTCTTCGTCTTGTCCTACTGCTTCGTCTTTTTCGTCTTCGTCTTCTTCTTCTTTTTCCTTTTTCTTTTTCTTTTAATTCTTCTTCCTCTTTTTGTTCTTCTTTTTTTGCTTCTTCTTCTTCTTTTTCTTTGTCATCAACTTCTCGTTTTTTTCTTCTTCATCTTCCTTTTCTTCTTCTTTTTTGACTTCTTCTCCATCGACTTCTTCTTCTTCTTCTTTTCCTCCTCTACATCTTCATGTTCTTCTTCACTTTCGTGACCTTATCCTCCTTCTTCATCATCATCATCATCTTCTTCTTCTTTTTCAACTTCTTTATCTTTTTCTTCATCTTCCTCTTCGCCTTCTTCTTGTTCTTCTTCTTCTTCTTCTTCTTCTTTTTCTTCCACTTCTTCTTCTTCTTCTTCTTCTTCTTCTTCGTCTTCCTTCTTCCCCTTCCTATTGTTCATCTTCTTCTTTTTCAGCTTCTTCTACTTCTTTTTCTTCTTCTTCTTTTTCTTCTTCTTCTTTTTCTTCTTCTCCTTCATCTTCTTCCTTATCTTCTTCTTCCTTTTTTCTCTATCTTCGGTTCCATCGTCTTCTTCTTCTAAATCTTCTTCTTCTTCTTCTTCTTTTTTCTGCATCTTCTTCTTCTACTCCTCCTCTTTCTTCTTCTTCTTCTTCTTGTACATCTTGCCCTTCTTGTTCATCTTTTCCATCATCATCATCTTCTTCTTCTTCTTATTTTTCTTCTTCTTCTTTTCCTTCTATTTTTCTTTCTTCTTGTTCTTCTAAAACTACTACTACTTCTTATTCTTCTTCTTCTTCTCCTTCTTCTTCTTCTTCGTTTTCTTCTTCCTCTTCTTCTTCTTCTTCTTCTTCTTTTTGTTGTTGTTGTTCTTCTTCTTCTACTTCTTCTTCTTCTTCTTCTTCTTCTTCTTCTTTGTTTTCTACTTCTTCCCCTCCTCTACCTTCTTCTACTCTTCTTCTTCTACTTCTTCTTCTCATCCTTCTCATCATCTTCTTCTTCTTCTTTTCCTTCTTCTTTTTCTTCTTCATTGTCTTCTTCTTCTTCTTCTTCTTCTTCTACATCTTCTTCTTTGTCTTACTCTCCTTCTTCTCCTTAAACTTCTTCCTCTTCTTTTTCTTCACCATCTTCTTCTTCTTCTTCATCATCGTCATCTTCTTGTTCTTCTACTTCTTCAGCGTCTTCTTCTACTTCTTCTTCTTCTTCTCCTTCTAGTGCTCCAGCTTCTTCATAAACAAGAAAAAGAGGAAGAACAAGATGACGAAGAAGATCAAGATGAAGAAGAGGAAGAAGAAGATCATGCAGAAGAAGAGGAAGAAGAAGAAGACGACGACAATGACGAAGAAGAAGAAGAAGAAGATGAAGAAGAACAAGACGAAGGAGAAGAAGAAGAAGGAGAGGAGGAGAAGAAGAGGAAGACGAACAAGGAGAAGAAGAAGATGATGATGAGGATGAAGTCAAAGAAAAAGAAGAATAAGGAGAAAAAAAGAAGAAAATGATGATGAAGAAGAAGGAGAAGAAGAAGACGAAGAAGAATTAGAAGAAGAAGAAGAAGGAGAAGAAGAAAAAGAAGAAGGAGAAAAGATGATAATGAAGGAGAAGAAGAAGAATAAGAATAAGAAGGATAATAAAAATAATAAGAAGAGGAAGATGAAGAAGAAGAAGAAGAAATCTACAACGAGGAAGAAGAAGAACAAAAAGGTAAAGATAATGAAGAAGGTGAAGATAAAGAGGGATAAAAATAATAATAATAAAAATAATAATAAAAGTAATAATAA
Source organism: Vanilla planifolia (assembly GCA_023846275.1). Taxonomy (NCBI): domain Eukaryota; kingdom Viridiplantae; phylum Streptophyta; class Magnoliopsida; order Asparagales; family Orchidaceae; genus Vanilla; species Vanilla planifolia. The sequence goes on along the minus strand of JAIUJO010002798.1, from coordinate 22,968 downwards.
TAATAATAATAACAATAAGAATAATGATAATAATAATAAGAACAAAAAGATGATGATGAAGAAGAAGAAGAAGAGGTAGAAGAAGTTGACGAAGAATAAGAAGAAAAAGAAGAAGAAGAAGATGAAGACGAAGAAAAACAAGGAGGAGAAGAAGAAGAGAAAGAAGAAGAAATTGATAAAGAAGAAGAAGATGATGATGATGATGAAGAAGAAGAAGAAGAAGAAGATTAAGATAAAGTAGATGAAGAAGAAGAAGAAGAAGAAGAAAAAGAAGAAAAGACAAGAAGAAGAAGAAGAAGAAAAATGTGAAGAATTAAAACAAGTTGATGAAGTAGAAAAAGAAGAAGAAGAAGAAGAAGACGTAGAATTAGAAGAAAAAGAAGAAGAGAAAGAGGAAATAGAGACGAAGAAGAAGAAGTTGAAGAAAAGCGAGAAAAAGAAGAAGAAGTTGATGATGATGATGATAATGAGGAGAATAAGAAGAATGAGAAGTAGAAAAAGGTGAAGAAGATAAAGAAGATGAAGAAGAAGAAGAAGAGGGAATAAAAGGAGTAGAAGAGGAAGAAGAAGAAGAAGATTATGATGGTGATGATGAAGACGAAGAAGAAGAAGAAGAAGATGGAGAAGAAAAAGAAATAGAAGAAGAATAAAAAGAAAAAAACCAACAAGAAGAAGAAGAAGACAAAAAAGATGAAAAAGAAGAAGAAGGATAAGAAGAAGAAGAAGAAGAAGAGGAAGAAAAAGGTGAAGAAGAAAAAGAAGAAGGGACAGAAGATAATAAAGAAGAAGAAGAAAAAGAAGAAGTACAAGAAGTAGAAGAATAATAGTAATAATCTTAATAAAAATAGTAAAAAATAAGAAGAAGAATAGGAAGAAGATAAAGAAGAAGAAGAAGAAGAAGAAGGAGGAGAAGATAAAGAAGAAGAAGAAGAAGAAGGAAAAGAAGTAGTAGAAGAAGAAGAAGAAGAAAAAGAAGAAGAAGAGGAAGAAGAAGACGAGGAAGAAGAAGAAGAAGACGACGAGGAAGATGAAGAAGAAGAGGATGATGAAGAAGAAGAAAAGAACAGGAACAAGAGAAGAAGAAGAAGATAAAAAAGAAGAAAAAGAAGAAGATAATGAAGAAGGAGAAGAAGAAGAAGAGGAAGAAGAAGAAGAAGAAAACATAGGAGTAGACAAAGATGAAGAAGTAGAAGAAGAAGAAGATGAAGAAGAAGAAGACGAAGAAGAGAGAGATGAAGAAGAGAAAGAGGATGTAGACGAACAAGAGGAGGAAGAAGAAGATGTAGAAGAATAAGATGATGAAGAAGAAGGAGAAGAAGAAGAGTAAGAAGAATAACAAGAAGAAGAAGAAAAAGAAGAAAAATAGGAATAAATTGAAGAACATAAAGAAAAAGAAAAAGAAGAATTATATGAACAAGAAGAAGAAGAAGAAAGTTGAAGAAGAATTAAAAGAAGTCAAGTAGAAGAAGAACAAGAATAAGAACAAGAAGAAGAAGAAGAAGAAGAAGAAGAAGAAGAAGAAGAAGAAGCAAAAATAGAAGAAGGAGAAGAAAACATAGAGGAAGAAGAATAAGAAGAAGAGAAAGAAGAAAAAGAAGAAGAAGAACAAGAAGAAGAAGGAGAAGAAACAAAAGAAGAAGAAGAAGAATAAAAAGAAGAAAACGATGAAGTAGAAGATGAAGACGAAGAAGAAAATGAAGAAGAAAAAGAAGAAGAAGAAGAAGAGGATAAAGAAGAAGAAGAAGAAAAAGAAGAACAAGAAGATGATGAAGAAGAAGAATAAGAAAAAAAAGGAGTAGAAGAGAAGAAAGAAGAAGGAGATATACATGCAGTAGAAGCAAAAGAAGAAGAAGAAAAAGGCGAACAAGGAGAAGAAGAAGAAGAAGAAGAAGAAGGAGGAGATGAAGAAGTGGAGGAAGAAGAAGAAGAAGAAGCGAAGGAAGAAGAGGAAGTAGAAGAAGATAACGAAGAAGAAGTAAAAGACGAAGAAGAAGATTACAAAGTAGTAGAAAAAGAATATGACGAAGTAGAAGAAGAATAAGAAGAACAAGACGAAGAAGAAGAAGAAGAAAAGGAGGAAGAATAAGAAAAAGAAGAAGAAGAAGAAGAAGCAGAAGAAGTAGATAACGAAGAAGAAATAAAAGTGGAAGAAGAAGAAGATGAAGAAATAGAAAACAAAGAAGTGGAAAAATAAGAAGATGAAGAAGAAGAATAATAATAAGAAGAACAAGATAAAGAAGAAGAGGAAGAACAAAAAGAAGAAGAAGAAATAGAATAAGAAGAAAAAGAGAAAGAGGAAGAAGAAGAAGAAGAACTAGAAGAAGAAGAGGTACAAGAAGAAGAAGTAAAAGAAATTAAGAGGAAGAAGAAGAAGAAGAAGACGAAGAAGAAGAAGACGAAGACGATGAAAAAGAACAAGAATAAGAAGAAGAAGACGAAGAAGAAGACCAAGAGAAAGATGCAAAAGAAAGAGAAGAAGATGGAGATTATGAAGAAGAAGACAAAGATGACGAAGAAAAAGAAGAGAAAGTTGAAGAAGAGGAAGAAGAAGACGAAGTAGAGGAACACAAAGAAGAAAAAGATGAAGATCAAGAAAAAGAAGAATAAGAAAATAAGAAGATGAGGAAGAGGAAGAAGAAGACGAAGAACAAGAAGGAGAATAAGAAGGAGAAGAAGACGAAGTGGAAGAAGACGAACAAGAAGAAAATGAAGACGAAAAAGAAGAAGAAGAAGAAGAAAAAGATGGTACAAAAGAAGAAGAAGAAGAAGAGGAAGAAGTAGAGGAAGAAGAACAGAAGAAGAAGATGAAGAAGAAGAAAAAGAAGATGATAAAGAAGTAGTAGCAGAAGAAGAAGAGCAAGAAGAAGAAGAAGAAGAAGAAGAAAAAGTAAGAGAAGAACATGAAGAAGAAGAGGAAGATGAAGAAGAAAAATTAGAAGAAGAAGAAGATGAAGAAGAAGAAGAAGAA
>JAIUJO010002798.1:7500-15000 GCA_023846275.1 Vanilla planifolia | reverse complement strand
AGAAGATGAAGAAGAAGAAGTCGAAGAAGAAGAAGATGATGATGAAGAAGTAGAAGAAGAAGAAGATGATGAAGAAGAAGAACTACAATCAAAAGAAGAATAAGTAGATGGAGACGAAGAAGAAGATGAAGAAGAAGAAGAAGAGGAAGAAGAAGAAGAAGAAGAAGAAGAAGAAAAGTAGCTGACAAAGAAGAAGAAGAGAAGAAGAAGAAGAAGAATAAGTAGTTGACCAAGAGGAAGAAGAAGAAGTAGAAAAGAAGAAGGGGAAGAAGGAGAAGAAGAAGAAGAAGAGGAAGAAGAAGAAGAGAAGAAGAAGAAAAAGACTTAGAAGAAGAAGATGGTGAATAAAAAGAAGAAGAAGAAAAAAATGAGGAGGAGGAAAAGAAGAGGAATAAGAAGAAGAAGGAGAAGAAAAAGACGAAGTAGAAGAAGAAGAAGAAGAAGAAGAAGAGGAACAAGAAGTAGAATAAGAAGAACAACAAAAAGATGAAGAAGGAGAAGAAGAACATTAAGAAGAAGAAGAAGACAAAGAATATGAAGAAGAAGAAAAAAAGAAGAAGACGAAGAAGAAGAAGAGAAAGATGAAGAAGAAGAGGAAGAAGAAGAAATTAAAGGAAGAAGAAGAAGGAGAGGAAGAAGAAGAAAAAGTGGAAGATGAAGAACAAAAAAAGGATGAAGAAGAAGAAGAAGAAGAAGAAGAAAAAGTAAAAGAATAAAAAGATGTAGGAGTAGATGAAGAAGTAGAAGGAGAAGAAAAACAAGAAGAATAAGAAGAAGAGGAGGAAAAAGAAGTAGAAGAAGAAGAAGATGATGACGAAGAAGAAGAAGTCGAAGAAGAGTTAGAAGATGATAAAGTAAAAGTAAAAAAAGAGGAAGACGAAGAAGAAGAAGGCAAAGAAGAAGATTATGAAGATGATGAAGAAGAAGACGAAGAAGAAGGGGAAGAAGAAGAAGACGACGAAGAAGAAGATGAAGTAGAACAAGAATAAGAAGTTAAAAAGAAGAAGAAGAAAGAAGAAGAAGAAGAACAAGAACAAGATGATGATGATGATTTTGAATACTAAGAAGAAGAAGAAGAAGAAGGCGAACAAGAAGAAGACAAAGAAGAAGAAGAAGATGAAGAAGAAAAAAAAATATGAACAATAGGAGGAAGGCATTAAATAGGAAGTGAAAGACGAAGATGACGAAGACACAAAAGTGGAAGAAGAAGAAGAAGACGAAGAAGAAGAAGAAAAAGAGGTAGAAGAAGAGGAAGATGGAGAAGAAGAAGAGGAAGATAGAGAACAAGAAGAGGAAGAAGAAGAAGAAGAAGAAGAAGAAGAAGAAGAAAAAGAAGAAAAAGAAGAAGAAGAAGAAGAAGAAGAAAAAGAAGAAAAAGAAGACAGAAAAAGAACAAGAAGAGAAAGAAGAAGAAGATGAAGTTGAAGAAGAAGAAGAAGAAGAAGAAGAAAAGAAATACAAGAAGCAGATCAAGAAAAACAGGAAGATCTAGAAGAAGAAGATAAAGAGGAGGAAGAAGAAGTTGAAGAAGAAGAAGAAGAAGAAGATGAAAAAGAAGAAGAAGAAGGAGTAGAAGGAGAAGTTGTAGAAGAAGAATATGATGAAGATGAAGAAGAAGAAGAAGAAGAAGAAGAAGAAGACAAAGAAGAAGAAGAAATGACCTAGAAGAAGGAGAAGTCAAAGAAGAAGAAGAAGAAGAAGAAGAAGAAGAAGGCAATGAAGGCAAAGAAGAAGAAGAAGAAGAGAAGAAGAAGAAGAAGAAGAAGAAGAAGAAGAAGAATTAGAAAAAGAAGAAGAAGAAGAAGATGATGATGATGAAGAAACAGAAGAAGAAGAAGAAGAAGAAGGCCAACAAAATAAAGAAGAAAAAGAAGACGAAGAAGAAGAAAAGAAGAAGAAGAACAACAACAAGATGATGATGATGAAGAAGAAGAAGAGGAAGAAGAAAAAGTAGAAGAATAAAAAGAAACAGGAATAAAAGAAGAAGAAGAAGAATAAAAAGAAGAATAAGAAGACCAAGAGGAAAAAGAAGAAGAAGAAGAAGAAGATGAAGAAGTAGATGATGATGAAGAAGAAGAAGATGAAGCAGAGCTAGAAGATGATAAAGTAAAAGTAGAAGAAGAGGAAGAAGACAACGAAAAAGAAGAAGACAAAGAAAAAGAAGAAGATGAAGAGAAAGAAGACGAGAAAGAAGAAGAAGAAGAAGAAGAAGAATATGAAGAAGAAGAAGATGATGAAGAAGTTTTAAAACATGATGAAGTAAAAGTAGAAGACAAAGAAGAAGAAGAAGAAGAAGAAGACAAAAAAGAAGAAGAAGAAGATGAAGAAGAAGAAGGCGAGGAAGAAGAAGAAGAAGCCAAAGAAGAAGGCGAAATAGAAGAAAACAAAGAAGAAGATGAAGTAGAAGAAGAAGGAGAGGTAAAAGAAGAATTTGAAGAAGAAGAGGAAGAAGAAGCAGAAGATGAAGAAGAAGTAGAAGAAGAAGAACAAGAAGAAGAAGAAGGTGAAGAAAAAAGAGAGGAAGGAGAAAAAGGCGGAGAAGAAGAAGGAATAACAATAATAAGAAGAAGAACTAGAAAAAGATAAGGAAAAAGAGTTGAAAGACGTGGAAGACGTAGAAGAAGAAGAAGAAGCTGACGAAGACAAAGAAGAAGAAGAAGAAGAAGAAACAGACGAGGAAGAAGAAGATGAAGAAGTAGAAGAAGAAGAAGAAGAAGATTTGAAGAAGAAGAAGAAGAAGAAGAAGAAGAAGATGAAGAAGAAGAAGATTGGAAGAAGAAGAAGTAGGCAAAGAAGAAGAAGATGCAGAAGAAGAAGAAGAAGAAGACAAAGAGGAGGAGGAGGATGAGGAAGAAGAAGAAGAAGAAGATTAAGAAGATAATGAAGAAGAAAAAGTAAAAGAGGAAGAAGTGGAAGTCAAAGAAGAAGAAAACGAAGAAATGGAAAAAGAAGAAGACAACGAAGAAGAAGAAGAGAAGAATTAGAAGATCAAGAGGAAGAAAAAGAGGAAGTAGAAGAAGAAGAAGAAGAAGAAGAAGGAGAATATGAGAAAGAAGAAGAAGAAGAAGAAGATGAAAAAGAAGAAGAAGATGAGGAGAAGAAGAAGAAGAAGTAGAAGGAGATGAAGAAAAAGAAGATGAAGAAAAAGATGAAGAAGAAGAAAAAGAAGGACGAGAAGTAATTGACGATAAAGAAGAAGAAGCAGAAGAAGACGAAGAAGAAGAAGAAGAAGAAGAAGAAGAAGAGGAAGAAGAAGAAGAAGAAGAAGAAGAAGAAGAAGAGGAAGAAGAAGAAGAAGAAGAAGAAGAAGAAGAACACTAAAATGAAGAAGAAGAAGACAAAAAAGAAGAAGGAGAAGATGAAGAAGAAGAAGGCGAGGAAGAAGAAGAAGAAGCGGAAGTGGAAGGCGAAAAGGAAGACAACGAAGAAGAAGATGAGGTAGAAGAAAAAGGAGAGGTAAAAGAAGAATTTGAAGAAGAAGAGGAAGAAGGAGAAGCAGAAGATGAAGAAGAAGGAGAAGAAGAAGAAGTAGAAGAAGGAGATGAAGATGAAGAAAAAAGAGTGGAAGGAGAAGAAGCAAAAGAAGAAGAAGAACAAGAATAATAAGAAGAATAACTAGAAAAAGAAGAGGAAAAAGAGTTCAAAGAAGTGCAAGATGTAGAAGAAGAAGAAGAAGATGACGAAGACAAAGAAGAAGAAGAAGAAGAAGAAGAAGAAGAAGAAGAAATAGAGGAGGAAGAACTGGATGAAGAAGTAGTAGAAGAAGAAGAAGAAGAAGAGAAAGAAGAAGAGGAAGATGATGATTGGAAGAAGAGGAATAAGAAGAGGAAGAAGAAGAAGAAGAAGAAGATTGGAAGAAGAAGAAGAAGATGAAGAAGAAGAAGAAGAAGAAGAAGAAGATAAAGAAGAGGAGGAGGAGGAAGAAGAAGAAGAAGAAGAAGATTAAGAAGATAATCAAGAAGAAGAAGTAAAAGAGGAAGAAGTGCAATTCCAAGAAGAAGAAAACGAAGAAATGAAAAAAGAAGAAGACAATGAAGAAGAAGAAGAGAAGAATTTGAAGATCAAGACGAAGAAGAAGAGGAAGTAGAAGAAGAAGAAGAAGAAGAAGAAGAAAAAGAAGGAGAAGAAGAATAAAAAGAAGAAGAAGAAGAAGAAGAAGAAAAAGAAGGAGATGAGGAGAAGAAGAAGAAGAAGTAGAAGGAGATGAAGAAAAAGAAGATGAAGAAGAAAAAGAAGGAAGAGAACTAATTGACGTTAAAGAAGAAGAAGAAGAAGAAGACGAAGAAGAAGAAGAAGAAGACGAAGAAGAAGAAGAAGAAGAAGAAGAAGAACACTAAAATGAAGAAAATGAAGATGAAGAAGAAGAAGAAGAAGATGAAGAAAAGAAGAAGAAAAAGAAGAAGAAGAAGAAGAAGAAGAAGAAGGAGAAACAGAAGATGATGAAGAAGAACAACGAGTATATGAACAAGAAGAAGAAAAAGAAGATGAATAAGAAGATGAAGAAGATAAAGATAAAGGAAAGGAAGAAGAAGAATAGGAAAAAGAAGACAAAGAAGAAGAAGAAGAAAAATAAATAGAGGAAGAAGAAATCGAAGAAGAAGAAGAAAAATAAATAGAGGAAGAAGAAATCGAAGAAGAAAAAGAAGAAGAAGAAGAAAAAGAAGAAGAAGAAGAAGAAGAAGAAGGAGAAGGAGAAGATGAAGAAGAAGAAGAAGAAGAAGAAGAAGAAGAAGAAAAAGAAGAAGAAAAAGAGTTCAATGAAGAGGAATACAAAGAATAAGAAGAAGATGATGGGGACAATAAAGAAGAAGAAGAAGATGAAGAAGAAGAAGAAGAAGAAGAAGAGGAAGCAGAAGAAGAATTAGAAGAAGACAAAGAAGTAGATTAAGATTAGAAGAAGAGGAAGATGAGGATGATGAAGAAGAAGATGACGAAGAAGAAGGGGAAGAAGAAGATGAAAAAGAACAAGAAGAAGAAGATAAAGAAGTGGAGGAGGAAGAAGAAGATGAAGAAAAAGATAATTAAGAAGAAGTAAAAGAGGATGAAGTAGAAGACGTAGAATAAGAAAACGAAGAAGTTGAAAAAGAAGAAGATGACGAAGAAGAAGTAGAAGATGATCAAGACGAAGAAGAAGAGGATGAGGAGGAAGAAGAAGAAATAAAAGAAGAAATAAAAGAAGAAGAAGGAGAAGAAAATGAGGAGGAAGAGAAAGAAGATGATGAAGATTAATAAGAAGAAGAAGAAAAAGAGGAAGATGAACAAGAAGAAGAAGAATAATAAGAAGAAGAGGAAGAAGAAGAAGAAGAAGAAGAAGAAGATGAGGAGAAGAAGAAGAAGTACAAAAAGAACAAGAAGAAGATGAAGTAGAAAGAGATGAAGAAAAAGAAGATGGAGAAGAAGAAGAACAACAAGAACAAGAAGGTTTTCAGGATGAAGAATAAGAAAAAGGAGAGGACAAAAAAGAAGATGATGAAGGATAAGAAGAAGAAGTAGAAGAAAAACAAGAAAGAAGAAGATGAAGATGATGAAGAAGAAGACTAAAATGAAGAAGAAGAAGAAGAAGAAGAGAAGAAGACAAAGAAGAGGAAGAAAAAGATCAAGACGAGGAGGAAGAAGACAAAGAAGAGGAAGAAAATGAATGCGAAGAAGAAGATGAAGAAGATAAGGATAAAGAAAAAAAGAACAAGAAGAGGAAGAAGAAAAAGTCGAAGTAGAAGAAATTGAAGAAGAAGAAGAAGAAGAAGATGGCAAAGTGAAAAGGAATAGAAGAAGATGACGATGATGATAACGATCATGAAGAAGAAGAAGAAGAAGAAGTAGAAGAAGAAGAAGATGAAGAAGAAGAGGAAGTTGCAATAGAAGAAGAAGAACTAGAAGAGGATGAAGGCAAAGAAGTGGAAGAAGAAGAAGAAGAAGAAGAAGAAGAAGAGGAAGAAAAAGAAGAAGAAGAAGAACATGAAGAAGAAGAGGAAGAAAAAGAGAAGAAGTAGAAGGAGAAGAAGAAGAAGAAGAAGAAGAAGAAGGGGAAGAAGAAGACGATGAAGAAGATGAAGATGAGGAAGTGGAAGAAGAAGAAGTCGAAGAAGAATAAATGGAAGAATAACAAGAAGATGACTACAATGACAAGGAAGCAGATGATGAAGAAGTAGAAGAAGAAGATGATGAAGATGAAGAAGACGAACTTGAAGAAGAAGAAGATGATGATGACATAAAAGAAGAAGAAGAATAAGAGAAAATGAAGAAGAAGAAGAAGAATAAGATGAATAAAAAAAGAAGAAGAACAAAGAGGAATAAGGAGAAGAAGAAAATGAAGAAGTAGACGAAGAAGAATAAAAGGAAGAAGATGGAGCAGAAGAAAAAGATGAGGAAAAAAAGATGATGAAGAAGAATAAGAATAAGAAGAACAAGAAGAAGAAGAAGAAGTAGATGAAGACAATGACGATGAAGAGGAAGAAAAGATGATGATGAAGGAGAAGAAGAAGAAGAAGAAGAAGAAAAGAAGAAGAAAAGGAAGAAGAAGAAGTAGAAGAAAAAGTTGAAGATGAAGTAGGATAAGATGACGAAAAAGAAGAAAAGAAAGAGGAAGAAGAAGACAAAAAAAAAAGAAGAACCCATTAGAAAAAGAAGTAGTAGTAGAAGAAAAAGAAGAAGAAGAAGACAAAGGATCAGAAGAAGAAGAAGAGGAAGAAGAAGAAGAAGATGATGATAAAGAAGATCAAGAAGATAAAGAAGAAGAAAAAGTTGATGAACATGAAGTAGAAGAAGAAGAGGAGGAGGAGCAACAGGAGGAGGAGGAGGAGGAAAAAGAATAAGAAGAAAAAAGGAAGAAATAGAACAATAAGAAGAAGAAGAAGAAGAGGAGGAATAAAAAAGAGAAGAAGAAGAAGAAGAAGAAGAAGAAAAATGTGGAGAATAAGGATAAGAAGAAGAAAAAGTAGAAGAAGAAGAAGAAGAAGAAGATGGAGAAGAATAAGAAGAAGAAGAAGAAGAGAAGAAGAGGAAGAAGAAGAAGAAGATGAAGAAGAAGAGGAAGAGGAGGAAGAAGAAGAAGAACAAGAAGAAGAGGAAAAAGAAGAAGAAGAAGAAGAATAAGAAGAAGGACAAGTAATGAAGAAGAAGAAGAAGAAGGAAAAGAAAAAGATTCTTAAGAAAAAGAAGAAGTAGATGAAGAAGAAGAATAAAGAGAAAAAGAAGAAGTCAAAGAAAAAGAAGTAGAAGAAGAAGAGGAAGAGGAAGAAGAAGAAGAAGAAAAAGAAGTGGAAGAAGAAGGAGAGGATGAAGAAGAAGAAGAAGAAGAAGATGATGATGATGAAGAAGAAGAAGAAGTCGAAGAAGAGTTAGAAGATAATAAAGTAAAAGTAAAAGAAGGGGAAGACGAAGAAGAAGTAGAAGGCAAAGAAGAAGATTATGAAGATGAAGAAGAAGAAGACGAAGAAGAAGTGGAAGAAGAAGAAGACAAAGAAGAAGAAGATGAAGTAGAACAAGAATAAGAAGAAGTTA
>JAIUJO010002798.1:0-5000 GCA_023846275.1 Vanilla planifolia | reverse complement strand
TAAAGGAAAGGAAGAAGAAGAATAGGAAGAAGAAGACAAAGAAGAAGAAGAGGAAAAATAATAGAGGAAGAAGAAATCGAAGAAGAAGAAGAAGAAGAAGAAGAACAAAAAGAAGTTGAAGAAGAAGAAGAAGAAGAAGAAGAAGAAGAAGAAGGAGAAGAAGAAGATGAAGAAGAAGGACAAGTAGAAGAAGAAGAAGAAGAAGAAGAACAAGAAGAAGAACAAGAAGAAGTAGAAAAAGAAGAAGAAAAAGAGTTCAAAGAAGAGGAATACAAAGAATAAGAAGAAGATGATGGGGACAACAAAGAAGAAGAAGAAGAATTAGAAGAAGACAAAGAAGTAGATTAAGATTAGAAGAAGAGGAAGATGAAGATGATGAAGAGAAGATGACGAAGAAGAAGAAGGGGAAGAAGAAGATGAAAAGGAACAAGAAGAAGAAGGAAAAGACGAGAAGGAAGAGGAAGAAGAAGAAGAAGAGATAATTAAGAAGTAAAAGAGGATGAAGTAGAAGACGAAGAAGAGAAAATGAAGAAGAAGAAGAAGAAAAATAAATAGAGGAAGAAGAAATCGAAAGAAGAAGAAGAAGAAGAAGAAGAAAAAGAAGTTGAAGAAGAAGAAGAAGAAGAAGAAGAAGAAGAAGGAGAAGGAGAAGAAGAAGAAGAAGAAGAAGAAGAAGAAGAAGAAGTAGAAAAAGAAGAAGAAAAAGAGTCAAAGAAGAGGAATACAAAGAATAAGAAGAAGATGACAGGGACAACAAAGAAGAAGAAGAAGATGAAGAAGAAGAAGAAGAAGAAGAAGAGGAAGTAGAAGAAGAATTAGAAGAAGACAAAGAAGTAGATTAAGATTAGAAGAAGAAGATGATGAAGAAGAAGGGGAAGAAGAAGATGAAAAAGAACAAGAAGAAGGAAAAGATGAGAAGGAAGAGGAAGAAGAAGAAGAAGAAGAAGGAGATAATAAGAAGAAGTGAAAGAGGATGAACTAGAAGACGAAGAGAAGAAGAAAACGAAGAAGTGGAAAAAGAAGAAGATGACGAAGAAGAAGAGGATGAAGAAGAAGAAGATGATGATGAAGAAATAGAAGAGAAGAAGAATAAGTGCAACAAAATGAAGAAGAAAAGAAGAAAATGAAGAAGAAGAAGAAGTCAAAGAAGACAAAGAAGAAGAAAAGAAGAAGAAAAGAACAACAAGGTCAAGAAGATGAAGAAGAGGAGGAAGAAGAAAAAGTAGAAGAATAAAAATAAACAGGAATAAAAGAAAAAGAAGAAGAAGAAGAAGAATAAAAGGAGAATAACAAGACCAAGAGGAAAAAGAAGAAGAAGAAGAAGAAGAAGAAGAAGAAGATGAAGAAGTAGATGATGATGAAGAAGAAGAAGATGAAGAAGAGTTAGAAAAAGGTAAAATGAAAGTAGAAGAAGAAGAAGAAGACAACAAAAAAGAAGAAGACAAAGAAGAAGAAGAAGACGAAGTGGAAGAAGACAAAAAAGAAGAAGAAGAAGAAGATATGATGAAGAAGAAGAAGATGAAGAAGTGCTAGAACATGATAAAGTAAAAGTATAAGATGAAGAAGAATAAGAAGAAGAAGATAAAAAAGAAGAAGGAGAAGATGAAGAAGAAGAAGGCGAGGAAGAAGAAGAAGAAGCGGAAGTAGAAGGCGAAAAGGAAGACAACGAAGAAGAAGATGACGTAGAAGAAGAAGGAGAGGTAAAAGAAGAATTTGAAGAAGAAAAGGAAGAAGGAGAAGTAGAAGATGAAGAAGAAGGAGAAGAAGAAGAAGTAGAAGAAGGAGATGAAGATGAAGAAAAAGAGAGGAAGGAGAAGAAGCAAAGAAGAAGAAGAACAAGAATAATAAGAAGAATAACTAGAAAAAGAAGAGGAAAAAGAGTTCAAAGAAGTGGAAGATGTAGAAGAAGAAGAAGAAGATGACGAAGACAAAAAAGAACAAGAAGAAGAAGAAAAGGAGGAAGAAGAAGATGAAGAAGTAGTAGTAGTAGAAGAAGAAGAAGAGGAAGAGAAGAAGAAGATGAAGATTGGAAGAAGAAGAGGAAGAAGAAGAGGAAAGAAGAAGAAGAAGAATTGGAAGAAGAAGAAGAAGATGAAGAAGAAGAAGAAGAAGAAGAAGATAAAGAAGAGGAGGAAGAAGAAGAAGAAGAAGAAGATTAAGAAGATAATGAAGAAGAAGTAAAAGAGGAAGAAGTGGAAGTCCAAGAAGAAGAAAAAGAAGAAATGAAAAAGAAGAAGACAATGAAGAAGAAGAAGAGAAGAATTTGAAGATCAGGACGGAGAAGAATTTGAAGTAGAAGAAGAAGAAGAAGAAGAAGAAAAAGAAGGAGAATAAGAATAAAAAGAAGAAGGTGAAGAAAAAGAAGAAGAAGAAGAAAAAGAAGAAGGAAATGAGGAGAAGAAGAAGAAGAAGAAGTAGAAGGAGATGAAGAAAAAGAAGATGAAGAAGAAGATGAAGAAGAAGAAAAAGAAGGAAGAGAACTAATTGACGTTAAAGAAGAAGAAGAAGAAGAAGAAGAAGAGGAAGAAGAAGAAGAAGAAGAAGAAGAAGAAGAAAAAGAACACTAAAATAAATAAAATGAAGATGAAGAAGAAGAAGAAGAAGACGAAGAATAGAAGGAGAAGATGAAGAAGAGGAAGAAGAAGAAGAAGAAGGAGAAGCAGAAGATGATGAAGAAGAACAACGAGTAGATGAAGAAGAAGAAGAAAAGAAGATGAATAAGAAGAAGATGAAGAAGATAAAGATAAAGGGAAGGAAGAAGAAGAATAGGAAGAAGAAGACAAAGAAGAAAGAAAAAGAAAAAGAAATAGAGGAAGAAGAAATCGAAGAAGAAGAAGAAGAAGAAGAAGAAGAAAAAGAAGTTGAAAGAAGAAGAAGAAGAAGAAGAAGAAGAAGAAGGAGAAGAAGAAGATGAAGAAGAAGGAGAAGTAGAAGAAGAAGAAGAAGTAGAAGAAGAAAGAAGTAGAAAAGAAGAAGAAAAAGAGTTCAAAGAAGAGGAATACAAAGAATAAGAAGAAGATGATGGGGACAACAAAGAAGAAGAAGAAGAAGAAGAAGAAGAGGAAGTAGAAGAAGAATTAGAAGAAGACAAAGAAGTAGATTATGATTAGAAGAAGAGGAGATGAAGATGATGAAGAAGAAGATGACGAAGAAGAAGGGGAAGAAGAAGACGAAAAAGAACAAAAAGAAGGAAAAGATGAGAAGGGAAGAGGAAGAAGAAGAAGAAGAAGAAGGAGGAGATAATTAAGAAATAAAAGAGGATGAAGTAGAAGACGAAGAAGAAGAAAACGAAGAAGTGGAAAAGAAGAAGATGACGAAGAAGAAGTAGAAGATGATCAAGACGAAGAAGAAGATGAAGATGATGATGAAGAAGTAGAAGAAGAAGAGAAGAAGTGCAACAAAATGAAGAAGAAAAAGAAGAAAATGAAGAAGAAGAAGAAGACAAAGAAGACGAAGAAGAAGAAAAAGAACAACAAGGTCAAGAAGATGAAGAAGAGGAGGAAGAAGAAAAAGTAGAAGAATAAAAATAAACAGGAATAAAGATGATGAAGAAGGAAGAAGAAGAATAAAAAAGAGAATAACAAGACCAAGAGGAAAAGAAGAAGAAGAAGAAGAAGAAGAAGAAGAAGATGAAGAAGTAGATGATGATGAAGAAGAAGGAAGATGAAGAAGAGCTAGAAGAAGGTAAAATAAAAGTGAAGAAGAAGAAGAAGACAACAAAAAAGAAGAAGACAAAGAAGAAGAAGAAGATGAAGAGGAAGAAGACAAAAAAGAAGAAGAAGAAGATCAAGAAGAAGAAGAAGAAGAATATGATGAAGAAGAAGAGATGAAGAAGTGCTAGAACATGATAAATTAAAAGTAGAAGATGAAGAGAAGAAGAAGAAGACAAAAAAGAAGAAGGAGAAGATGAAGAAGAAGAAGGCGAGGAAGAAGAAGAAGAAGCGAAAGTAGAAGGCGAAAAGGAAGACAACGAAGAAGAAGATGACGTAGAAGAAGAAGGAGAGGTAAAAGAAGAATTTGAAGAAGAAAAGGAAGAAGGAGAAGTAGAAGATGAAGAAGAAGGAGAAGAAGAATAAGTAGAAGAAGGAGATGAAGATGAAGAAACAAGAGAGGAAGGAGAAGAAGGAAAAGAAGAAGAAGAACAAGAATAATAAGAAGAATAACTAGAAAAAGAAGAGGAAAAAGAGTTCAAAGAAGTGGAAGATGTAGAAGAAGAAGAAGAAGATGACGAAGACAAAAAAGAACAAGAAGAAGAAGAAAAGGAGGAAGAAGAAGATGAAGAAGTAGTAGTAGTAGAAGAAGAAGAAGAGGAAGAGGAAGAAGAAGATGAAGATTGGAAGAAGAAGAGGAAGAAGAAGAGGAAGAAGAAGAAGAAGATTGGAAGAAGAAGAAGAAGATGAAGAAGAAGAAGAAGAAGAAGAAGATAAAGAAGAGGAGGAAGAAGAAGAAGAAGAAGAAGATTAAGAAGATAATGAAGAAGAAGTAAAAGAGGAAGAAGTGGAAGTCCAAGAAGAAGAAAAAGAAGAAATGGAAAAAGAAGAAGACAATGAAGAAGAAGAAGAGAAGAATTTGAAGATCAAGAAGAAGAAGAAGAGGAAGTAGAAGAAGAAGAAGAAGAAGAAGAAGAAAAAGAAGGAGAATAAGAATAAAAAGAAGAAGAAGAAGAAGAAGAAGAAGAAGAAAAAGAAGATAGGAGATGAGGAGAAGAAGAAGAAGAAGAAGTAGAAGGAGATAAGAAAAAGAAGAAGATGAAAGAAGAAGAAAAGAAGAAGAGAACTAATGACGTTAAAGAAGAAGAAGAAGAAGAAGAGAAGAAGAAGAAGAGAAAGAAGAAGAAGAAGAAGAAGAAGAAGAAGATGAAGAATAGAAGAAGAAGAAGAAGAAGAAGAAGAAGAAAGAAGAAGAAGAAGGAGAAGCAGAAGATGATGAAGAAGAACAACGAGTATATGAAGAAGAAGAAAGAAAAAGAAGATGAAGAAGAAGAAGATGAAGAAGATAAA
>JAIUJO010002313.1:45000-49604 GCA_023846275.1 Vanilla planifolia | reverse complement strand
AGAAGAAGGGAAAGAAGAAGTTGTGGTAGTAGTACTAGAAGAAGAAGAAAAAAGAAAACTAGAAGATGATGATGAAGAAGACGAAGAAAGAAGAAGAAGTGGAAGAAAAGGTAGGAGAAGGAGAGGAAGAGGAAGAAGTGGAAAAAGTGGAAGAAGTAGAATAAGAAGAAGAACAAAAAGAAGTAGAAGAAGAAGAAGAAGGAGAAGAAGAAGAAGAAGATGATGATGATGTTAATGAAAAAGAACAAGTTGATTAAGAAGAAGTAGTAGAAGAAGGAGAAGAAGAGGAAGAAGAAGAAGAAGATGAAGAAGAAGAAGAAAAATTAGAAGAAGAAGAAAAAGAAGAAGAAGAAGAAAAAGAAGAAAAGGAAGAACAAGAATAAAGAGGAGGAGAAGAAGAAGAATAAGAAGAAAAGATGAAGAAAAAGACAAAAAAGAAGAAGGCGAAGAAGAAGAAGAAGAAGAAGAAAAAGTAGAAGAAGATGATGTTGAAGAAGAAGAAGAATAAGAAAAAGAACAAAAAGAAGAAGAAGATGAAGAAGATGAAGAGGAAGAGCAAGAAGAAGAAGAAGAAGAAGAAAGAAGAAGAAGAAGAAGAAGAAGAAGAAGAAGAAAGAAGAAAGAAGAAAAAAAAGAGGAATAAGAGAACAAGAAGGTGAAGAAGCTGAAGTAGTAGAAGAAGAAGAAGAAGAAAAGGAAAAGAAAGAAGAACAAGAGGAAGGGGAAGAAGAAGAAGAAGAAGAAGAAGAAGAAAAAGAAGTAGGGGAGGTGGAGGAAAAACAAGAAGAAGAAGAAGAAGAAGAAGAAGTAGAAAGAAGAAGAAGAAGAAGAAGAAGAAGAAGATAGGGATGACAAAGAAGAAGAAGAAGAAGTAGCGAAAGAAGAAGAATTTGAAGAAGAAGAAGAAGTAGTAGTAGTTGTAGTAGTAGATGAAAAAGAAGAAGTAGAAAAAGAAGAAGAATAGGAAGAAGAAGAAGAAGGAGAAGAAGACGAAGAAGAAGAAGAAGTAGAATAAAAAGAAGAAGAAGGAGAAGAAGTAGAAGAAGAAGAACAAAGGGAAGAAGAACTGGAAGAAGAAGTGGAAGAAGAAGAAGAAGTGGAAGAAGAAGAGGAAAAAGAAGTAGAAGAATAAGAAGAAGAACAAAAAGAAGAGGAAGAAGAGGAAGAAGTAGAAAAAGAAGAGGAAGAAAAATTGGAGAAGAAGAAGAGAGAACGAAAAAGAATAAGAAGAAGAAGAGAAAGAAACAAATGTAAAAGAAGAAGAAGGAGACGATGAAGAAGAAGAAGGAGAAGAAGAAGAAGAAAAAGAATAAGAAGAGGAAGAAGAAGAAGAAGAAGAAGAAAAGAAGGATAAGAAAAGGAAGAAGAAAAAGAAGAAGAAAACGAAGAAGAAGAAGAAGATGAAGAAGGAGAAGAAGAAGATGAAGAAGGAGAAGAAGAAGAAGTAAGAGAAGAGAAAAAGGAGCAGGGGGAGAATAGGAAGAAGAAGACGAACAAGAAGTAGAAGAAGAAGAAGAAAAAGAAGAAGATGAAGAGGAAGAAGAAGAAGAAGAGGTTGAAGAAGAAGAAAAGATAATAATAACAATACTAATAATAATAATAATAATTGGAAGAAGAAGGAGAAAAAGAAGAAGAAAAACATGAAGAGGAAGCTGAAGAGGAAGAAGAAGAAGAAGACGAAGAAGAAGAGGATGAGGAAGAAGAAGAGGAAGAAGAAGAAGTAGAGAAGAAGATGAAGAAGAAGAAGAAGATGGAGAAGAAGAAGAAAATGATGATGAAGAAGTAGAAGAAGAACAAGGAGAAGACTAAGAAGAAGAAGAAGAAGAAGAAGAAGAAGAAGAAGAAGAAGATAAAGAAGAAAAAGAAAAAAAAGAAGAAGACAAAGAAGAAGAAGAAGAAGAAGAAGAAGAAGAAGAAGAAGAAGAAAAAGAAGAACACAAAGAAGAAAAGAAGGCAAATAAGAAGGAGAAGAAGAAGAAGAAGAAGAAGAAGAAGAAGAAGAAGAAGAACAAGAAGAAGAACAAGAAGAAGAATTGCATGAAGAAGAAGAAGAATATGAAGAGCAAGAAGAAAAAGAAGAAGATGAGGAAGAAGATAGAAGAAGAAAAAGAAGAAGAAGAAGAAGATTAAGAAGAAGAGAAGAAGATGAAGAAGATGAAGAAGAAGAAGAAGAATTATAAGAAGAAGATGAAGAAGCAGAAGAAGAAAAAGAAGTAGAAGAAGAAAAAGGGGAAGAAGAAGAAGAAGAAGAAGATGAAGAAGATGTAGTAGAAAAAGAAGGAGGAGGAGGAGGACGAGAAGAAGACGAAGAAGATGAAGAAGAAGAAAAAGAAGAAGAAGAAGATGATGAAGAAGGAGAAGAAGAAGATGATGAAGAAGGAGAAGAAGAAGATGAAGATGAAGAAGAAGAAGAAGAAGATGATGATGAAGAAGAAGAAGAAGAAGATGAACAAGAAGTAAAAGAAGAAGAAGAAAAAGAAGAATAAAATGAAGTAGAAGAAGAAGATGATGATGATGAGGAGGAGGAAGAAGAAGAAGAAGAGCTAAGAGAAGAACAAAAGCAAGAAGAAGAAGAGTAAGAAGAAGAAGAAGAAGAAGAAGAAGAAAGAAGAAGAAAAGAAGAAGAAGAAGAAGAAGCTAAAAAGGAAGTAAAATAATAAGAAGGAGAAGAAGAAGAACAAGAAGAAGATTTAGAAAAGGTTGAACAAGAAGAAGAAGAAAAAGAAGAAGAAGACAAAGAATTAGAAAGAGATGAAGAAGGAGGAGAAGAAGAAGAGGAAGAAGAAGTTGAAGAATAATTGGAAGAAGAAGTAGAAGACCAAAAAGAACAAGAAGAAGGAGAAGCAGAAGAAGAAGAAGAAGAAGAAGAAGAAGAAGAACTAAAAGAAAAGGAAGAAAAGGAATAAGATGAAAAGGAAGAAGAGGAAGAAGAAGAAGAAGAAGAAGAAGAACAAGAAGAAGAAGAAGAAGAAGAGTAAGAAGATGAAGACGAAGAGGAAAAAGAAGTCAACGAAGACAAAGAAGAAGAAGAAGAAGAATTAGAACAAGGAAAAGGAAAAGAAGGAGAAGAAGAAGAAGAAGGAAAAGAAGAAGGAGAAGAAGAAGTAGAAGAAGAAGAAGATGATGTGAAAGAAGAAGAGGGAGAAGAACATGAAGAAGAAGAAGAAGAAGAAAAATAAGAAGATGAAGAAGAAGAAGCCAAAGGAGAAGAAGAAGAAGAAGAAGAAGAAGAAGAGGAAGAAGAACATGAAGAGGAACATGAAGATGAAGAAGAAGAAGAAAAAGAATAAGAAGGAGAAGGATTAGATGAAGAAGTAAAGGAAGAAGAAGAAGAGAAAGACGAAGAAGAAGAAGAAAAAGAAGAAGAAAAGGAAGAAGAAGAAGAAGAAGAAGAAGAAGAAGATGGAGAAGAAGGAGAAGAAGAAAAAGATGGAGACGAAGTAGAAGAAGAAGCATTAGAAGAGAATAAGAAGAAATTGTAGAAGAAGAAGAAAAAAGAAGAAGAAGAAGAAGTAGAAGTAGAAGAAGAAAAAGAAGAGGAAGAAGAAGAAAAGGAGAAGAAGAAGAAGTAGAAAGAGAAGAAGAAGAAGAAGAAGAAGAAGAAGAAGAAGAAGAAGAACATGAAGAAGAAGATGAAGATGAAGAAGAAGAAGTAGAAGAAGAAATAGAAGAAGAAGAAGAAGGAAAAGAAGAAGCAGGAAAAGAAGAAGAAGAAAAAGAACAAGAAGAGAAAGAAGAAGAGGAAGAAGAAGAAGAAGAAGAAGAAGAAGAGGAAGAAGAAAAAGAAGAAGAAGAAAGAAGAAGAAAAAGAAGAAGAAGAAAGATGATGAAGAAGAAGAAGAAGAAGAAGAAGAGGAAGAAGAAAAAGAAGAAGAAGAAAGAAGAAGAAAAAGAAGAAGAAGAAAGATGAAGAAGAAGAAGAAGAAGACAAAGAAGAAGAAGAAGAAGAAGAAGTAGAAAATGAATATGGAGAAGAGAAATAAGTAGAACAAAAAGAAGGGGAAAAAGAAATAGAAGAAGGAGAAGAAGAAGATGATGATGAAGATGAAGACGATGATGAAGATGAAGACGAAGAAGAAGAAGAAGCAGAAGAAGAAAAACAAAAAGAAGGAGAAGAAGAAGATTAAGAAGAAATAGTAGTAGAAGAAGAAGAACAAGAAGAAGAAGAGGAAGAAAAGAAGAAGGAGAAGAACAAGGAGAAGAAGAAGAAAAAGAAGAATATGAAGAAGAAGAAGAGGAAGAAGAAGAAGTAGAGAAAGAAGAAGAAGGAGGATAAGAAGAAGAAGAAGAAGGGGAAGAGGAAGAACAAGAAGAAGAAGAAGAAGAAGAAGAAGAAGAAGAAGTAGTAGAAGTAAAAGAAGAAGAAGAAGAAGAAGTAGAAGTAGAAGAAGAAGAAGAAGAGAAAGAATAAGAAGAAGAAGAAGAATAGGAAGAAAACGAGGAAGAAGAAGAGGAAGAAGTGGAAGAAGAAGAAAAAGAAGAAATGGAAGAAGAAAAAGAAGAAGAAGAAGAAGAGGACGAAGACAAAGATGAAGAAGAAGAAGATGGTGAAGACAAAGAAGAAGAAGATGACGAAGGAGAAGAAGGAAAAAAACAAAGAAGGA
>JAIUJO010002313.1:27500-32500 GCA_023846275.1 Vanilla planifolia | reverse complement strand
AAGAACAAGAAGAAGAACAAGAAGAAGTAGGAGAGAAGAAGAAGAATAAGAAGTAGATTAGGAGGAAAAAAAAGAAAAAGAGGAAGAAGAAGAAGAAGAGGAAGTAGTAGTAGTACTTAATGTAGTAGTGGAAAAAGAAGAAGAAGAAGAGGAAAAAGAAGTCGATGAACAAGAAAAAGAGGAAGACGAAGAAGAAGAAGAAGAAGAAGAAGAACAAGAACAAGAAGAAGTAGGAGAAGAAAAAAAATAAGAAGAGGATTAGGAGGCAAAAAAGAAAAAGAGAAAGAAGAAGAAGAGGAGGAAGTAGTAGTAGTACTAGATGTAGTAGTAGAAAAAGAAGAAGGAGAGGAAAAAGAAGTCAATGAAGAAGAAAAAGAGGAAGAAGAAGAAGAAGAAGAACAAGTTGAAAAATAAGAAGAAGAAGAAGAAGAAGGTGAAGAAGGAGAAGAAGAGGAGGAGGTGGAAGAAGATGAAGAAGAAGAAAAAGAAGAACAAGAAGATGATGAAGGTGAAGAAAAAGATGATGAAGATGAAGAGGATTATGATGAAGGAGAAGAATAAGAAGAAGAAGAAGAAGAAGATAACCAAAAAGAAGAAGAAGAAGAAGATGAAGATGAAGAATAATAAGTGGAAGTGGAAGAAGAAGAACAAGAACAAGGAGAAGAAGAAGAGGAAGAAGAAGTAGAAGCGAAAGAAGTTGAAGGAGAAGAAGAAGAAGAAGATGAAGAAGTAGAAGTGGAAGAGGAAGAAGAAGAGGAAGAAGAAGAAGAAAAAGAAGAAGAAAAAGAAGAAGAAGAGGAAGAAGAAGAAGAAGAAGAACAAGAAGAAGAAGAAAAAGATGGAGAAGAAGTGGAAAAAGAAGGAGAATTTGAAGAGAAAGATGAGGATGAAGAAGAACATGAGGGTGAAGAAGAAGATGAGGATGAAGAAGAAGATGAGGATGAAGAAGAAGAAGAAGAAGACAAAGAAGAAGAAGAAGATGAAGATGAAGAAGAAGAAGAAGAAGAAGAAGAACAAGAAGAACAAGAAGAAGAACAAGAAGAAGTAAGAGAGAAGAAGAAGAATAAGAAGTAGATTAGGAGGAAAAAAAAGAAAAAGAGGAAGAAGAAGAAGAAGAGGAAGTAGTAGTAGTACTTAATGTAGTAGTGGAAAAAGAAAAAGAAGAAGAGGAAAAAGAAGTCGATGAACAAGAAAAAGAGGAAGACGAAGAAGAAGAAGAAGAAGAAGAAGAAGAATAATGGAGAAAAAGAATAAGAAGAAGGGGAAGAAGAAGAAAAGTAGAAGAACAAGAGGAAGATGAAGAAGAAGAAGAAGAAGAAGAAGAAGAAAATGAAGAACAACAAGAAGAAGAAGATGATGATGAAGAAGAACAAGAAGAAGAAGAAGAAGAAGAAGAAGAAGAAGAAAAAGAAGAAGAATAAGAAGAAGAAAAGAAGAAGAATTAGAAGAAGAAGAAGAAGAAGAAGAAGAAGAAGAAGAAAAAGAAGAAGAATTAGAAGAAGAAGAAGAAGAAGAAGAAGAAGAAGAAGAAAAACAAGAAGAAGAAGAAGAAGAAGAAGAAAAAGAAGAAGCAAAACAAGAATATGAAGAAGGAGTAGAAGCAGAAGAAGAAGAAGAAGAAGAAGAAAAAGAAGTGAAAGAAGTGGATGAAGAAAAGGAGGAGGAGGAGGAGGAGGAAGAAGAAAATGAAGAAGAAGAAGAAGAAAAAGAAGAAGAAGAGGAAGAAGAAGAAGAAGAAGAAGAAGAAGAAGAAAAAGAAAAAGAATAAGAAGAAGAAGAAGATGAAGAAGAAGAACAAGAAGAAGAAGAAGAAGAAGAAGATGGAGAAGAAGAAGACGAAGAAGAAGAAGAAGAAGATGATGATGATGAAAAAGGAGACGAAGAAAAAGGAAGAAGATGAAGACAAAGAAGAAGAAGAGGAAGAAGAAGAAGAAGAAGGAGAAGAAGAAGATGATGAAGAAGAAGATGTAGAAAAATATTAAGAGGAAAATAGAAAGAATAAGAGGAAGAAGAAGCTGAAGAAGAGGAAGTAGTAATAGTAGTAGTTGTTGTAGAAGAAGAAGAAGGATGAGGAGAAGAAGAAGAAGAAGAAAAAAAAGAAGAAGAAGATGAAAAAGAAGAAGTTGAAGAAGAAGAAGAAGAAAAAGAAGAAGTAGAAGAAGAGGAGGAAGTGGAAGAATAAGACAAGAATGAAGTGAAAGAAAAGGAAGAAGAAGAAGAAGAAGAATGAGAAAAAGAAGAGAAAAAGAAGAATAATATGTGTAAGAAGAAGAAGAAGAAGAAGAAGAAGAAAAAGAATAAGAATAAGAAGAAGAAGAAGAGGAAGGAGAGGAAGAAGAAGAAGAAGAAGAAGAAGAAGACTAAAAGGAAGAAGAGGAAGAATAAGAAGAATAAGAAGTAGAAAAAGAAGAAGTGGAAGAAGAAGAAGAAGGATGGGAAGAAGTGGAAGAAAAGGAAGAAGAAGATGAAGAAGTAGTAGTAGTAGAAGAAGAAGAAGAACAAGAAGAAGAAGATGGAGATGAATGAGAAGAAGAAGAAGAAGAGGACAAGAAGAAGAACAAGAAGAAGAATAAGAATAAGAAGAAGAAGAAGAAGAAGATGAAAAAGAAGTAGAGAGAGATGATGAAGAAGAAGATGAAGAAGAAGAAGTAACAGAAGAAGGGGAAGAAAATGAAGAAGAAGAAGAAGATGAAGAAGAATAGGAACAATTGAAAGAAGAAGAAGAAGAAGAGGAGGAAGAAGAAGAAGAAAAAAAAGAAGAGGAAGAAGAAGAAGTAGAAGAAGATGAGGAAGAAGATGAAGAAGAAGAGGAAGATGGGGAAAATGAAGAAGAAGAAGAAAAAGAAGAAGCACAAGAATAAGAAGAAGTAGTAGAAGAAGAAGAACAAGAAGAAGATGAAGAAGTAGAAGAAGTAGATTAAGACGAAGAGGAACAAAGAGAAGAAGAAAAAGAAGACGAAGGCGAAGTCGAAGAAGGTGAAAAAAAAGTAGAAGAAGATAAAGAAGAAGTAAAAGACAGAGAAGTTGAAGTCTAAAAAGAAGAAGAAGAACAAGAAGAAGAAGAAGAAGAAGAAGAGAAGAAGAAGAAGAAGAAGAAGAAGAAGAAGAAGAAGAAGAGAAGAAGAAGAGGAAGAAGAAGAAGAAGAAGAAGTAGAAGAAGAAGAGGAAGAAGAAGAAGAAGAAGAAGTAGAAGAAGAAGAACAAGAAGAAGATGAAGAAGAAGTAGATTAAGATGAAGAGGAACAAAGAGAAGAAGAAAAAGAAGACGAAGGCAAAGTCGAAGAAGTTGAAGAAAAAGTAGAAGAAGATAAAGAAGAAGTAAAACACAGAGAAGTAGAAGAGAAAAAAGAAGAAGTAGAAGAGAAAAAAGAAGAAGAAGAAGAGAAGAAGAAGAAGAAGAAGAAGAAGAAGAAGAAGAAGAAGAAGAAGTGGAAGAAGGTGATGAAGAAGAAGAAGAGAAGAAGAAGAAGCAGAAAAAGAAGATGAAGAAGAAGAAGCAAAAGAAGAATTAGAAGAAGAAGAAGAAGAATAAGAAGCAAAACGAGAATAAGATGAAGAAGAAGCAGAAGCATAAGATGAAAAAGAAGAAGAAGAAGAAGAAGAAGAAGAAGAAAAAAAGAAGAAGAAAAAGAAGAAGAAGAAGAAGAAGAAGAAGATGAAGAAAAAGAAGAAGAAGAAGAAGAAGAAGAAGAAGAAGAAGAAAAAGAAAAAGATTAAAAAGAAGAAGAAGAAGAAAAACAAGAAGAAGAAGAATAAGAAGAAGAAGAGGAAGAAAAAGAAGTAGAGGAAGATGAAGAAGAAGAAGGAGAAGAACAAGAAGAAGATGATGATGATGATGATGAAGACGAAGAAGAAGAAAAAGAAGAAGAAAAAGAAGAAGAAGAAGAAGAAAGAAGAGAAGAAGAAGATTAAGAAGAATATGAAGAAGAATATTTGGAGGAAAATATGAGAAGAAGAAAAAGAAGAAGATGAAGAAGAGGAAGTAGTAGTAATAGTAGTTGTATTTGTAGAGTAAGAAGAGGAAGAAGAAGAAGAAGAAGATGATGAAGAGGAAAAAGATGAAAAAGAAGAAGATGATGATGAAGAAGAAGATGAAGAAAAATAAGAAGAAGAAAAAGAGGAAGAAGTGGAAGGAGAAGAAGGAGGGAAAGAAGTGAAAGAAGACAAAGAAGAAGAAGAAGAAGAAGAAGAAGAAGGATGAGAAAAAGAAGAGAAGAATAGAATAATAAGTTGAAGAAGTAGAAGAAGAAGAAGAATAATAATAAGAATAATAAGAAGAAGAAGAGGAAGGAGAGGAAGAAGAAGAGGAAGAAGAAGAAGACTAAGAGGAAGAAGAGGAAGAAGAAGAATAAGAAGTAGAAAATGTTGAATAATAATAGGAAAAAGAAGAAGAAGATGATGAAGAAGAAGCAGAAGAAAAGGAAGAGAGTAAAGTAGAAGTGGATGAAGTAGAAGAAGAAGAAGAAGAAGAATAGAAAGAAATGGAAGAAAAGGAAGAAGAAGAAGAAGAAGAAAAAGAAGAAGAAGAAGAATAAGATGAAGAAGATGGAGAAGAAGAAGAAGAAGAAGAAGAAGGCGAAGAAGAAGAAGAAGACGAAGGAGAAGAAGAAGAAGTAGAAGAAGAAGAGGAAGAAGAAGAAGAAGAAGATTATGAAGAAGAAGAAGAAGAAGTAGTAGAAGAAGGGGAAGAAAATGAAGAAGAAGAAGAAGAAGGAGAAGATGAAGAAGAATAAGAAGAAGTGAAAGAAGAAGAAGATGAAAAAGAAGAAGAAGAAGAAGAAGAAGAAGAAGAAGAAGAAGAAGGAGAAAAAAGAGAAGAAGAAGAAGAAGAAGAAGAAGAAGAAGAAGAGGAGTAGGAGGAAGGGGAAGAGCAAGATGACGAAGAAGAAGAAGGAGAAGAAGAAGAAGTAGAAGAAGAAGAGGAAGAATTAGAAGTAGAAGAAGAAGAAGATGATGATGATGATGATGATGAAGAAGACGAAGTGATAGAAGAAGAAGAA
>JAIUJO010002313.1:22500-25000 GCA_023846275.1 Vanilla planifolia | reverse complement strand
TGAAGAAGAGGTAGGAGAAAAAGAAGGCAAAGAAGAAGGCGAAGAAGAAGAAAAAGAAGAAGATGAAGAAGTAGGCAAAGAGAAGAAGAAAAAGAAGTAGAAGAAGATGAAGAAGAAGAAGATGATGATGATGAAGAAGAAGAAGTATAATAAGAAGAAGACAGACAAAAAAAGAAGAATAAGAAGAAGGAGAAGACGAAGAAGAAGAAGAAGAAGAAAAAGAAGAAGAAGAATAAGAAGAAGAAGATGAAGAAGACGAAAAGAAGAAAAAGAAGAGGAAGAAGAGGGAGAAGATGAAGAAGTGGAAGACGTGGAAGAAAAGGATGAAGAAGAAGAAGATGATGATGATGATGAGGAGAAGAAGTAGAAGAAGAAGAGGAAGAAAAAGACGAACAAGATGAAGCTGAAGAGGAAGAAGAAGAAGACGAAGATGGAGAAGAAGAAGAAGAAGAAGAAGATGATGAAGAAGAAGAAGAGGTGGAAGAAAGAAGAAGAAGAAGAAGAAGAAGAAGAAGAAGAGAAAGAAGAAGTAGAAGTAGACGAAGACGAGTAGGAGGAAGAAGAGGAAGAAGATGACAAAATCGAACACGAAGAAGATGAAGAAAAAGAAGAAGAAGATGACGATGAAGAAGAGGTAGGAGAAAAAGAAGGAAAGAAGAAGAAGAAGAAGAAGAAGAAGGCGATGAAGAAGAAAAAGAAGAAGATGGAGAAGTAGGCAAAGAGAAGAAGAAAAAGAAGTAAAAGAAGATGAAGAAGAAGAAGATGATGATGATGAAGAAGAAGAAGAAGTATAACAAGAAAAAGACAGACAAAAAGAAGAAGAATAAGAAGAAGGAGAAGACGAAGAAGAAGAAGAAGAAGAAAAAGAAGAAGAATAAAAAGTAGTAGAAGAAGAAGAAGTCGAAGAAGAAGAAAAAGAAGAAGAAGAAGAAGAACAAGAAGAAGAAGAAGATGAAGAACAAGAAGAAGAATAAGAAGAAGGAGAAGAAGAAGATGAAGAAAAAGGAGAAGATGTAAAAGAAGAAGAAGAAGAAGAAGAAGAGGAAGCAGAAGGATTGGAAGAAGAAGAAGAAGAAGAACCAGAAGGAGAAGAAAAAGAAGAAATAGAAGAAGGATAAGAAGTAAAAAGAGAAGAAGAAGAAGAAGAAGAAGAAGAAGAAAAAGAAGAAGAAGAGGAAGAAGTAAAAGAAGAAGAAGAAGAGGAAGAAGAAGAAGGAGATGAAGAAGAAGAGCAAGAAGTAGAAGAAGAAGAAGAGGAAGGAGAAGAAGAAGAAGAAGAAGACGAAGAAGAAGAAGATTATGATGAAGAAGAAAATGAAGAAGAATGAGAAGAAGATGATGATGATGACTATGAAGAGGAATAAGAATAAGTAGAAGAAGAAGAAGAGGAAAAGGAAGAAGAAGAAGTGGAAGAAGAAGAAGAAGAAGAAAAAAAAGAAGAAAAACAAGAAAAGAAGAAGAAGAGGAGGAAGAAGTGGAAGAAGAGGATGAAGGAGAAGAAAAGGAAGAAAAAGAAAAAGAAGAAGAAGAAGAGGAAGAATAAGAGGAAGAATAAGAAGAAGAAGACGAAGAAGAAGAAGAATAGGAGGAAGAAGAAGAAGCAGACAGACAAAGGGAAAGAAGAAGAAGAAGAAGAAGACGACGAAGACAAAGACGAAGAAGTTGAAGAAATAGAAGAAGAAGATAACGAAGGAGAAAAAGAAGGGGAAGAAGAACACAAAGAAGAAGAAGAAGAATCAGAAGTTGATCAAGAAGAAGAAGGAGAAGAACAAGAAGAAGAAGAAGAAGTAGAATAAGAAGAAGAAGATGAAGAAGAAGAAGAAGAAGAAGAAGAAGAAGAAGGAGATGAAGTAGAAGTAGATGAAGTAAAAGAAGAAGAAGAAGAGGAAGAAGAAGAAGTAGAAGAAGAAGTAGAAGAAAAATAAAAAGAAGAAGAAGATGTAGAAGAAGAAGAAGAAGAAGAAGAGGGAGAATAAGAAGAAGAAGAAAAAGAAGAAGAAGCAGAAGGAGACGAAGATAAAAAGAAGAAGAAGACGAAGAAGAAGAAGAAGAAGAAGAAGAAGAATAAGAAGAAGAAGAAGAAGTAAGAGAAGAAGTCAAAGTAGAAGAAGAAGAATACGAAGAAGAAGAATAAGGGAAAGAAGAAGAGGATGATGAAGAAGATGGGGATGAAGAAGACGAAAGGGATGATGAAGAAGAAGAAGAAGAAGAAGAAGAAGATGAAGAAAAAGAACAAGAAGAAGAAGAAGATTGTGATGAAGAAGGAGAAGAAGAAAATGAAGAAGAAGAAAAAGAAGAAGAAGGTGATGATGATGAAGATGAAGATGAAGAAGGACAAGAACAAGTAGAAGAAGAAGAAGAAGAAGAAGACGAGGATGAAGAAGAAGAAGAAGACGAGGATGAAGAAGAAGAAGAAGAAAAAAAAAGAAAAAGAAGAAAAGAAGAAGAAGAAGAGTAAGAAGTGGAAGAAGAGGAAGAAGAAGAAAAAGAAGAATAAGAA
>JAIUJO010001086.1:25000-35000 GCA_023846275.1 Vanilla planifolia | reverse complement strand
AGATGATGAAGAAGATGAAGAATAGGAGGAGTAAGAAGAAAAAGAAGAAGAAGAAGAAGAGGAATGAGAAAAAGAAGAAGAAGAAGAGGAAGAAGAAGAAGAAGAAGAAGGAGAAGAAGAAGTAGAAAAAGAAGAAGATGAAGAAGAAGAAGTAGAAGATGAAGAAAAAAGAATATGTATAAGAAGTAGTCAAAGTAGAAGAACAACAAGATAAAGTAGAAGAAGAATAATAAGAAGAAGAAGAAGGAGAAGAAAAAGAAGTAGCAAAAAAAGAAAAAGAAGAAGAAGAAAAAGAAGAAAAAGAAAAAGTTGATGTAGCAGATGAAGAAGATTTTGAAAAAGAAGAACAAGCAGAAGAAAAACAAAAAGAAAAACAAGCAGAAGAAGAAAAAGTAGAAAAAGATGTTGAAGAAGAAGAAGAATGACAAAAAGTAGAATTTGAAGAAGAAGAAGAAGAAGTGAAGGAAGATGAAAAAGAAGTGGAAGACGAAGAAGAAGAAGAAGAAAAAGAAAAAATAGGAGAAGAAGAAGAAGAAGAAGAAGATTATGATGAAGAAGTAGAAAAAGAAGAAAATGATGATGATAAAGAAGAAGAAAAAGTAGAAGAAGAGGACCAAGAATAATAATAATAATAATAATAATAATAATAATAATAATAATAATAATAATAATAATAATATCAATAATAATAATATTAATAATAATAATAATAATAATAATAATAATAAGAAAAACAAGAAGTATAAGAAGAAGATGAAGAAGAAGAAAAAGAAGAAAAATAAAAATTTTAAGTGGAAGAAGAGGAAGAAGAAGAAGAAGAAGAAGAAGAGGAAGGAAAAGAACAACATGCAGAGGAAGAAGTAGAAGTAGAAAATGAGGACGAAGAAGAAGAAAAAGAAGAAGAAGAAGAATAAGTATTAGTAGAAGAAGAAGAAGAAGAAGAAGAATTAGAAAGAAAAAGAAGAAGAAGAAGAAGTAGAAGTAAAAGAAGAAGAAGAAGAAGAAGAATTAGAAAGAAAAAGAAGAAGAAGAAGAAGTAGAAGAAGAAAAATAAGAAAAGAAGAAGAAGAAGAAGAAGAAGAAGAAGAAGACGAAGAAGATAAGGACAAAAAAGAAGAAGAAAAAGAAGATGAAGAAGAAGTAGACGAAGAAGAAGAAGACGAAGAAATAGAAGAAGAAGAAGAAGAAGAAGAAGAAAAAGATCAAGTAGTAGAAGAAGAAGAAGAAAAAGAAGAAGAAGTGGAGGATGAAAAAAAACCAGAAGAAGAAGAATGAGAAAAAGCAGAAGTTAAAGTAGAAGACGAAGAAGAAGAAGAAGAAGAAGAAGAAGTGGAGGAGACGGAAGAAGAAGAAGAAGAAGAAGAAGAAGAAGAAGAAGAAAAAGTAGTAGTAGTAGTAGAAGAAGAAGAGGAAGAAGAAAAAGAAGAAGAAGAAGAAGAAGAAAAAGAAGAAAAATAAAAAGTTGAAGTATAACAAGAAGGAGAAGATGATGAAAAGGAAGAGAAAGAAGAACAAGCAAAAGAAGAAGTAAAAGAAGTTGAAGAAGAAGAAGAAGAAGAAGAAGAAGGAGAAGAAGAAGAAGAAGAAGAAGAAGAAGAAGAAGGGGAAGAAGAGGAAGAAGAAGAGGCAGAAGAAGAAGAAGAAGTTGAAGAAGAAGAAGAAGAAGAAAAAGAAGAAGAAGAAGAACTAGTAGAAGAAGAAGAAGAAAAAGAAGAAGTAGAAGAAAAAGAAAAAGTTGAAGTAGAAGAAGAAAGCAAGAAGAAGAAGAAGAAGAATGAAGAAGAAGAAGAGAAGGAGTAAGAAGAAAAAGAAGTAGAAGAAGAGGAAGAAGAACAAGAAGATGAAGAAAATGAAGAAGAAGTAGAAAAAAAAGAAGTAGAAAAAGAAGAAGATGAAGAAAAAAGAATAGGTATAAGAAGTAGTTGAAGTAGAAGAAAAAGAATAATAATAATAATAATAATAAGAAGGAGAAGAAAAAGAAGAAGCAAAAAAGGAAGATGAAGAAGAAGAAAAAGAAGAAAAAGGAAAAGTTGAAGTGGCAAATGAAGAAGAAGAAGAAGAAAAAGAAGAACATGCATAAGAGGAAGTAGTAGAAAAATTGGAGGAAGAAGAAGAAAATGTGGAAGTTGAGGTAAAAGAAGAAGAAGAAATGGAATGGGAAGAACAAAAAGAAGAAGAAAAAGAAGAAGTAGAAGAAGAAGAAGAAGATGAAGAAGAAGAAGAAGTAGAAGAAGATGTAGAATAAGAAGAAAATGAAGAAGAAGAAGATGATGAAGCTTATGGATCATGATATAGAAGTACAAAATGAAGAAGAAGATGAAGATGAAGAAGAAGAAGAAGAAGAAGATGAAGAAGAAGAAGAAGAAGAAGATAAAGAACACAAAGAGGAGGAAGAAGATGAAGAATACAAGAAGAAGACGTAGAAGTAGAAGAAGAAGAAGAAGAAAAGAAAGAAGTAGTAGAAGAAGAAGAACAAGTAGTAGAAGGAGAAGTAGAAGAAGTAGAAGCAGGAGAAGAAGAAGAAGAAGAAGAAGAAGATGAAGAACAAGAAGATGACGACGAAGAAGAAGAAGAAGAAGAAGAAGAAGTCGAATGACAGAAGAAGCAAAAGAAGAAGAAGATGAAGAACATGAAGAAGAAGAAGAACAAAAAGAAAAAGAAGAAGAATAAGAATAAGAATAAGAAGAAGAAGAAGAAAAACAAGAAGAAGAAAGAAGAAGAAGAAGAAGAAGAAAAAGAAGAAGAAGGAGAAGAAGAAAAACAAAAAGAACGAGTAAAAAAAGAATAAGAAGAAGAAGAAAAAGAATAAAAAGAAAAGATTGAAGTAGATGAAGAAGAAGAAGAAGAAATGGATGAAAAAAGAAGAAGAAGAAGAAGAAGAAGAAGAAGTAGAAAAAAATGAAGAAGAAGAAGTAGAAAAAAATGAAGAAGAAGAAGTTGAACTAAAAGAAGAAGAAGAAGAAAAAGAAGAAGAACAATAAGATGAAGAAGAAGAAATGTAGGAGGTGGAAGAATTAAAAGAAGAAGAAGAAGAGGAAGGAGAAGAAGATGAAGAAGAAGAAGAAGAAGAAGATGTAAAACAACAACAAGAAGAAGATTATGACGAAGAAGTAGAAAAAGAAGAAAAAGAAGAAGAAGAAGAAGTGGTAGAGGAAGAAGAAGATGAGGAAGAAAAAGAAGAACAAGCAGAAGAAGAAGAAGAAGAAAAAGAAGAAGAAGAAATAGAAAAAGAGGCAGAAGAAGAACAAGAAGAAGAAGTAGTAGTAGTAGAAAATGAAGAAGAAGACAAAGAAGAAGAAGAAGAAGAGGAGGAAGAAGAAGTAGAAGAAGAAAAAGAAGATGAAGAAAAAGAAGATGAAGAAAAAGATGGAGAATAAAGAGAAGAAAAACGACAAGAAAAAAAAGCAGAAGAAGAAAAAGAAGAAGATATAGAAGAAGAAGAAGAAGAAGACGTGAAAGAAAAAGAATAATAATAATAATAATAATAATAATAATAATAATAATAATAATAATAATAATAAGAAAAAGAAGAAGAAGAAGAAGTAGAAGAAGAAGAAGATGATGATGAAGAAGAAGTAGAAGAAGAAGAAGATGATGATGAAGAAGTAGTAGAAAAGAAGAAGTAATAGAAGAAGAAGAAAGAAAAGAAAAAGTTGAAGTAGAAGAAGAAAAAAAGATGAAGAAGAATAAGAATAATAATAAGAAGAAGAAGAAGAAGATGAAGAAGAAAAAGAGGAGTAAGAAGAAAAAGAACAAGAAGAAGAGGACGAAAACGAAGAAAACGAAGAAGAAGAAGATGGAGAAGAAGATGTAGAAAAAGAAGAGGATTAAGAAGTAGAATATGAAGGAAGAGAATATCTATGAGAAGTAGTTAGAGTTGAAGAAGAAGAAGAAGAAGGAGAAGAAGAAGAAGGAGAAGAAGAAGAAGGAGAAGAAGAAATAAAAGAAGTAGAAAAAAATAAGGAGACTTAAAAGAAGAAAAAGAAAAAGTTCAAGTAGATGATGAAGAAGAAGAAGAAGAAAAAGAAGAACAATTAAAAGAAGAAGAATTAAAAAAAGTGGAGGAAGAAGAAGAATGAGAAAAAGTAGAAGTTGAAGTAAAAGAAGATGACTACAAGGAAGAAGAAGAAGTAAAGAAGGAAGATGAAGAAATAGAAGAAGAAGAAAAAGAAGCTGTAGTAGTAGTAGTCTAGTAGTAGAAGAAGAAGAAGAAGTAGACGAAGAAGAAGAAGAGGAAGAAGAAGAAACAAAAGAAAAAGAACAAGTAGAAAAAGAAGAAGAAGAAGAAGAAGAAAAAGAAGAAGAAGAGGAAGATGAAAAAAAACCAGAAGAAGAAGACGTAGAAAAAGATGTTGAAGAAGAAGAAGAATGAGAAAAAGTAGAAGTTAAAGTAAAAGACGAAGAAGAAGAAGAAGTGGAGGAGAAGGAAGAAGAAGAAGAAGAAGAAGAAGAAGAAGAAAAAGAAGTAGTAGTAGTAGTAGAAAATGAAGAAGAAGAAAAAGAAGAAAAATAAAAAGTTGAAGTGGAACAAGAAGAATAAGATGAAGAAGAGGAAGAGAAAGAAGGACAAGAAGAAGAAGTAAAAGAAGTAGAAAAAGTGGTTGAAGATGAAGAAGAAGAAGTAGACGAAGAAGAAGAAAAAGAAGAAGAAGAAGAAGAAGAACAAGAAGCAGATGAAGAAGAAGAAGAAAAAGAAGAAGAAGAAGAAGGAGAAGAAGAAGAAGAAGAAGAAGGGGAAGAAGAGGAAGAAGAAGGGGCAGAAGAAGAAGAGGAAGTTGAAGAAGAAGATGAAGAATAAAGAGAAGAAGAAGGAGGAGGAGGAGAAGAAGAAGAAGAAAAAGAAGTAGAAGAAGAAGAAAAAGAAGAAGTAGAAGAAAAAGTGAAGGTTGAAGTAGAAGAAGAAAGTAAGAAGAAGAAGAAGAAGAAGAAGAAGAAGAACGAAGAAGAAGAAGAGGAGTAAGAAGAAAAGAAGAAGAAGAAGAGGAAGAAGAACAAGAAGATGAAGAAGATGAAGAAGAAGAAGAAGAAGGAGAAGAAGTAGAAAAAGAAGAAGATAAAGAAGAAGAAGAATAAAAAGAAGAAGAAGAAGTAAAACAACAACAAGAAGAAGATTATGATGAAGAAGTAGAAAAAGAAGAAGAAGAAGAAGTTGTAGAGGAAGAAGAAGATGAGGAAGAAAAAGAAGAAGAAGAAGAAATAGAAAAAGAGGCTGAAGAAGAAGAAGAAGAAGAAGAAGAAAAAGAAGAAGAAGAAGTAGTAGTAGTAGAAGATGAAGAAGAAGACAAAGAAGAAGAAGAAGAGGAGGAGGAAGAAGAAGCAGAAGAAGAATAAGAAGATGAAGAAGAAGATGAAGAATAAAGAGAAGAAGAAGGACAAGAAAAAGTAAGAGAAGAAGAAGAAGAAGAAGAAGAAGAAGAAGAAGATATAGAAGAAGAAGAAGAAGATGATGTGGAAGAAGAAGAAGAATAATAATGATAAGAAGAAGAAGTAAAAGAAGAAAAAGAAGAAGTAGAAGAAAGAGAAGAAGAAGATGATGAAGAAGAAGAAGTAGAAAAGAAGAATAAGTAATAGAAGAAGAAGGAAAAGAAAACGTTGAAGTAGAAGAAGAAAAAAAAGTTGAAGAAGAATAAGAAAAACAAGAAGAAGAAGAAGAAGATGAAGAAGAAGAAGAAAAAGAGGAGTAAGAAGAAAAAGAACAAGAAGAAGATGAAGAAGAACATGAAGAGGAAGAAAACGTAGAAGAAGATGTAGAAAAAGAATAAGATTAAGAAGAAGTGGAATATGAAGAAAGAGAATATCTATGAGAAGTAGTCAGAGTTGAAGAAGAATAATAAAAAGAATAAGAAGAAGAAGAAGAAGGAGAAGAAGAAATAAAAGAAGTAGAAAAAGAATAAGGAGACTTAAGAGAAGAAAAAGAAAAAGTTCAAGTAGATGAAGAAGAAGAAGAAGAAGAAGAAAAAGAAGAACAAGCAGAAGAAGAAGAAGAATTAGAAAAAGAGGAGGAAGAAGAAGAATGAGAAAAAGTAGAAGTTGAAGTAAAAGAAGACGACTAAAAGGAAGAAGAAGTAAAGAAGGAAGATGAAGAAAAAGAAGAAGGAGAAAAAGAAGTAATAGTAGTAGTAGTAGTAGAACAAGAAGAAGAAGAAGAAGAAGAAGATTATGATGAAGAAGTAGAAAAAGAAGAAGATGTTGAAGTTGAAGAAGAAGAAGAAGAAGATGAAGAAGAAGAAGAAGAAGAAGAAGATAAAGAACACAAAGAAGAAGAAAAAGATGAAGAATAGAAGAAGAAGAAGATGAAGAAGTAGAAGAAGAAGAAGAAGAAGAAGAAGAAAAACAAGTAGTAGAAGTAGTAGAAGAAGAAGTATAGGAAGAAGAAGAGGAAGAAGAAGCAGAAAAAGGAGAAGGAAAAGAAAAACAAGAAGAAGAAGGAGTCGAAAAAGAAGAAGAACAAGAACAACAACAACAACAACATGAAGAAGAAAAAGAATAACAAAAAGAAAAACAAGAAGAATAAGAATAAGAAGAGGAAGAAGAGGAAAAAGATGTTGAGGAAGAATAAGTAGAACAAGTGGAAGAAAAAGAAGTAGAAGAAGAAGAAGAACATGAAGAAGAAGAAGAATAACAAAAAGAAAAACAATAAGAATAAGAAGAAGAAGATGAAGAAGAAGAAGAAGAAAAAGTAGAACAAGTGGAAGAAAAAGAAGTAGAATAAGAAGAAGAAGAATAACAAAAAGAAAAACAAGAAGAATAAGAAGAAGAAGTTGAAGAAGAAGAAAAAGAATTTGAAGAAGAAAAAGTAGAACAAGTGGAAGAAATAGAAGTAGAAGGAAAAGAAGAGGAAGAAGAAGAAGAAGAAGAAGAAGAAAGTAGAAGAAGAAAAAGACAAGAAGAAGAAGATGAATAAGAAGAAGTAGAAGAACAATAAGCAAATGATGAAAATAAAGAAGAAGAAGAAGAAGAAGAAGATGATGAAGAAAAGAAGAAGAACAAGCAAAAGAAGAAGAAGAAGAAGAAGTAAAAAGAGAAGAACAAGAAGAAGAAGAAGAAAAAGCAAAAGTTGCAGTTGAAGAAGAAAACGAAAAAGAAGAAGAAGAATAAGAATAAAAAGAAGAAGAGGAAGAGGAAGATGAAAAAGAAGAAAAAGAGGAGTAGGAATAAAAAGAAGAAGAAGAAGAAGAAGAGGAGTAAGAATAAAAAGAAGAAGAAGAAGAGGAAGAAGAAGAAAAAAAAGAAGAGGAAGAGGAAGAAAAAGAAGAAGGAGAAGAAGAAGAACAAGAAGAAGAAGTTGAAGAAGAAGAAGAAGAAGAAGTAATAGAATAAGAAGAAGTCGAAGAAGAAGATGAACACGAAAATGAAGAAGAAGAAGAATAAGAAGAACAAGAAAGAGAAGAAGAAGAAGAAAAACAACAAGTAGAAAAAGAAGTAGAAAAACATTAAAATGAGAAAGTTGAAGTAGAAGAAGAGGAAGAGGAAGAAAAAGAAGAACAAGCAGAAGACGAAGAAGAAATATAAGAAGTAGAAGAAGAAGAACAAGAAAAAGCAGAAGTCGAAGTAGAAGAAGAAGAAAAAGAAGTGGAGGAAGAAGAAGAAGAGGAAGACGAAGAAGAAAAAGAAGTAGTAGTAGAAGAAGAAGAAGAAGAAAAAGAAAAAGAAGATTATGATGAAGAAGTTGAAAAAGAATAAGAATAAGAAGAAGAAGAAGAAGAAGTAGATGATAAAGAACATAAAGAAGAAGAAAAGAAGATGATGATGATGAAGAATTTGGAGAAGAAGAAGGATTAGAAGAAGAAGAAGAAGAAGAATTAGAAGAAGAAGAAGAAGAAGAAGAAGAAGAAGAAGAAAAGAGAAGAAGAAGTAGTAGTTGAAGTAGTAGTAATAGTAGAAAAAGAACAAGAACAAGAACAAGCATAACAAGAAGAAGTAAAAGTAGAAGAAGGGGAAGTAGAAGAAAAGATGAAGAAAAAAGTGGTGAAGAAGAAGAAGAACAAGAAAAAGAAGTTGGAGAAGAAAAGTAGAAGAAGAAGTTAAAGAACTATAAGAAGAAGAAGAAGAGGAAGAAGAAGAAGAAAAAGAAACATGAAGGAGAAGAAGAAGAAATAGAAGAGGAAGGAGAAGAAGAAATTAGAAGAAGTAGAAAAATAAAAGGTGGTAGAAGATGTAGAAGAAGTAGTAGAAGAAGAAGAAGAAGAATAGGAAGAAGAAGTAGAGGAAGAAGAAGTGGAAGAAAAATAAGAAGAAGAAAAAGAGGAAGACGAAAGAAGAAAGAGAAGCAGAAAAAGAAGAGGTAGTAAAAGAAGAAGAAGAGGAAGAATAAAAATAAGAAGAAGAAGAAAAAGAAGAAAAAGAAGAACAATTGGAAGATGAAGAAAAAAAAGGAAGAAGAAGAAGATGAAGAAGAAGAAGAAGGGGAAGAAGAGGAAGAAGAACAAATACAAGAAGAAGAAGTAAAAGAAGAAGAACAAATAGAAGATAAAGAGGAAGAAGAGGAGACGAAGAAAAAGTATAAGAAGAAGAAGTAGAAGAAGAAAAAGAAGTTGAAGAAGAAAAAGAAGTTGAAGAAGAAAAAGTAGAAGAAGAAGAACAAAAAGAAGTGTAAGATGTAGAAGTAGAAGAAGAAGAAGAAAAGAAAAAAAGAACATGAAGATGAAGAAGATGTTCAAGTAGAAGAAGAAGAAAGAAGAAGAAGAAGAAGAAGAACAAGTAGTAGTAGTAGTAGAAGAAGAAGAAGATAAAAAACAACCAGAAGATGTAGAACTAAAAAAAGAATGATGAAGATGAAGAAGAAGTAGTAGAAGTAGAAGAAGCAGAAGAAGAAGAAGAAGAAGAAGAAGAAGAAGAAGAAGAAGTGGAAGAAGTTGAAGAAGAAGAAGAAGATGACGAAGAAGAAGAAATAGAAAATAAAGAAGTAGAAGAAGTAAAAAAAGTATTAGAACAAGAACATGACAAAGAAGAAGAAGAAGAAGATGAAGAAGAGAAAGACGAAGAGGATTAATTAGAAAAAGAAGAAGAAGAAGAAGAAGTAGAAGAAGTAAAAGCAGCAGCAGTTGAAGAAGAAGAAGAAGAAGAAGAAAAGACGGTGTAAAAGAAGAAGATGAAGTTGTAGAAGAAGTAACAGTACTGAAGAAGAAGGAGAAGAAGAATATGAATAAGAAGAAGATGGAGAAGAAGAAGATGAAGAACAAGAAGAAGAAAAAGAAAAAGTCGAAGTAGAAAAAGAAGAAGAGGAAGAAGAAGAAGAAGAAGAAGAAGAAGAAGAAGTAGAAGAAGAAAAATGATGAAGTAGAAAAAGAAGAAGAGGTGGAAGAGGAAGAAGTTGAAGAAGAAGAAGAAGAAGAACAGCACAAAGTAGAGGAAAAGAAGAAAAAGAAGATGAAGAATAAGATGAAAGAAGAGATGAAGAAGATGAACAAAAAGAAGTAGAAGAAAAAGAAGCAGAACAAGAGGAAGAAGAAGATGAAGAAGATGAACAAGCAAAAGGAAAAATAAAAGAAGAAGAAGAAGAAAAAGAAAAAGTAGTAGTATCCCTAGTAGTAGTAGAAGATGAAGAAAAAGAAGAGGAAGAAGAAGTAGAAGAAGAAGAAAAAGAAGAAGAAGAATAAGAATAGGAAGAAGAAGAAGAAGAAGAAGAATTAGAAAGAAGTAGAAAAACTAAAAGAAGAAGAAGAAGAAAAAGAAGAAGAAGAAGCGGAAGACATTAATGAAAAAGAAAAAGAAGGTGAAAAGAAGAAGAAGAAGTAGAAGTAGAGGAAGAAGAAAAAGAAAAAGTAGAAATAGAAAAGAACAAAATAGAAAAAAAGTACTAGAAGAAGAAGAAAAAGAAGAAAAAGAAAAGGTTGAAATAGAAGAAGAAGACAAAGAAGAAGAAGAAGGGGAAGAAAAAGAAGAACAAGCAGAAGAAGAAGAAGAAGTAAAAAATATAAACAAGAACAAGAAGAACAAGAAAAAGTAGAAGTTGAAGTAAGAGAAGAAGGAGATGAAGAAGAGGAAGAAGAAGAAGAAG
>JAIUJO010001086.1:17500-20000 GCA_023846275.1 Vanilla planifolia | reverse complement strand
AAGAAGAAGAAGAAAAAGAAGAAAAAGGAATAATTGAAGTAGGATAAGAAGAAGAGGAAGATAAAGAAGAACAAGTTGTAGGAGAAGAAGAAATAGAAGAAGTTGAAAAAGAGAAGAAGAAGAAGAAGAAGAAGAAGAATGAAAAAAATTTGAAGTTAAGGTAAAAGAAGAAGAAGAAGAACTAGAGGAGGAGGACGAAGAAGAAGAAGAAGAAGAAGAAGGTGAAGAAGAAAATGAAGAAGTGGAAGAAGAAGAAGAAGAAGAAAAGAAGAAGAAAATAAAGAAGAAGAAGAAGAAGAAGAAGAAGAACTGGAAGAATAAGAAGAAGAAGAATAAGTAGAAGTTGAAGAGGAAGAAGAAGATGATGATGAAGAAGAGGAAGGAGAATAAGAAGAAGTAGAAGAAGTAAACAATGAAGAAGAAAAAGAAGAAGAAGAAGAACACGAAGAAGATGAAGAACAAGAAAAAGAAAAAGGAAGAAGGAGAAGAAGAAGAAGAAGAAGAAGAAGAAGTAGGAGAAGAAGAAGAAGAAGAAGAAGAAGAAGAAAAACTAACAGAAGAAGAAGAAGAAGTAAAAGTAGAAGTAAAGGAGGAAGTAGAAGAAAAAAAAGAAGAAGAAGATGATGATGATGATGAAAAAGAAGAAGAAGAAAAAGAACTTGGAGTTGAAAAAGCAGAAGAAGAAGAAGAAGAAGAAGAAGAAGAAGAAGAAGAAGAAAAAGAATTATAAGAAGAAGAAGAAAAGAAAAAGAAACACGAAGATAGAGAAGAAGAAGTAGAAGAAGAAGAAGAAGAAGAAATAAAAAGAAGTAGAAAAAGTAGTAGTAGAAGAAGAAGAAGCAGAAGAAGAAGAAGAAGATGAAGAAGAAGAAGATGAAAGAAGAAGAAGATGAATAAGAAGAAGAAGAAAAAGTAGAATTAGAACAAAGTAGAAAAAGAAGAAGTAGAAGAAGAATAAGAAGAAGAGGAAGAAGAAGAAGAAGAAGAAGAAGAAGAAAAAGAAGAGGATGAAGAAGAGGAGAAGAGGAAGAAGATGAAGAAGAAAAAGAATAGCCAAAAAAAGAAGAAGAAGAAGAGGAAGAAAAAGAAAAGTTGAAGTAGATGGAGAAGATGAGGGAGAAGAAGAAGAAGAAGAAGTAGAAGAGGAAGAACAAGAAGAAGAAGAAGATGATGTAGATTAAGAAAAAGAAAGAAAAAGAAGAAGAAGAAGTAGAAGAAGAGAAAGAAGAAAGAAGAAGAAGAAGAAAAACAAGCAAAAGAAGAATAAGAAGTACAAAAAAGAAGAAGAAGAAGAAAAAGAAGACAAGGAACAAAAAGAAAAAGTTTAAGTAGAAGAAGAAGAAGAAGAAGAAGAAGCACAAAAAAGGCAAAAGTTGAAGTAGAAGGAGAAGAGGAAGAAGAAGAAGTAAAAGAAGAGAAAGAAAAGAAAGAAGGAAAAAAAGAAGAAGAATAAGTAGAAAAACTTGAAGAAGTAGAAGTAGAAGAAGAAGAAGAATAAGAAGAATAAGAAGAAGAAGAAGAGAACAAGTTGAAGAACATGAAGAAGAATAAAAGTAGAAAAAGAAGAAGTTGAAGAAGAAGAAAAAGAAGAAGAAGAAGAAGAAGAAAAAGAAGAAGAAGAAGAAGAAGAAGAAGAAGAAGAAGAAGAAGAAGAATAAGAAGAAGAAGAAGAAGAAGAAAGAAGAAGATGAAGTTTAAGAAGAAGAAGAAGAAGAAAAAGTAGAGGAATAAGAAGAAAAAGAAGTACAAGAAGAAGATGATGATGAAGAAGAAAAAGATGAAGAAGAAGACGAAGAAGAAGAAGAAGAAGTTGAAGAAGAAGAAGAAGAACGAAGAAGAAGTTGATGAAGAAGTAGTAGAGGAATAAAAAGAAGAAGAAAGATGTTAAAGAAGAAGAAGAAGCTGAAGAAGAAGAAGAAGAAGTAAGAAGAACAAGAAGAAGAAGAAGTAATAGAAGAAGAAAAAGAACAAAAAAAAGAAGAAGAAAAGATAGAAGAAGAAGAGAAAGAAGAAGAAGAAGAAGAAGAGGAAGAAGAAGATGATGACAATGTTGAAGAAGAAGAAGGAGATAGAAGAAGAAGAAGAAGAAGAAGAAGAATAAGAGGAAGAAGATAGAAGAAGTATAAGAATAAGACGACAAAGAAGTAGAAGGAGAAAAAGTAGAAGAACAAGAAGAAGAAAATGTTGATTGAGAAGAAAAAGTAGTAGTAGTAGTAGAAGAAGAAGAAGAAGAAGGAGGAAAAAGGTCGAAGGAACAAGAAGATGATCATGATGATGAAGAACCAGAAGAAGAAGGGGAAGATGAAGAAGCTAAAAGAGGAAGAAGAAGAAGAAGAGGAGTTAGAAGAAAGAAGAAGAGGAAGAAGAAGAAGTAGAAGTAGAAGAAGAAGAAAAAGAAGAAGAAGAAGAAGAAGAAGAAGTATAAGAAGAAGTAGAAGAAGAAAAAGAAGTTGAAGAAGAAAAAGTAGAAAAAGAACAAAAAAGAAGTATAGGATGTAGA
>JAIUJO010003856.1:42500-49649 GCA_023846275.1 Vanilla planifolia | reverse complement strand
TATTCCTCCTCTACTATGTCTGCTGCTTCTTCTTCTTCGTCTTCTACTTCTCCTCTTTCTTCTTCTTCTTCTTCTTCTTCTTCTCCTTCTTCACCTTCTACTTCTTCTCCTTCTTCATTATCTTCTCCTTCTCCTTCTTGTTCTACTTCTTCTTCTCCTTCATCATTTTCTCCGTCTTCTTCTTTTTTTCTTCTTCTTTCTAATCTCTGACTTCTAGTTCTTCCTATACTTCTTCTTCTTCTTCTCCTTCTCCTTCTTCTCCTTCATCTCCTTCTCTCCCTCTTTCGTCTCCCTCTCCTCTTTTTCTTCTCCTTCTCCTTCTTCCCCTTCTGTTTATTCTTTTTCTTCTTCTTCTTCTTCTCTTCCTCCTTTTTCTTCTTCTTCTCCTATCCTTCTTCTCCTTCTTCTTCTCATTTTTCTTCTTCTTTTTCTTCCTTTTCTTCTCCTTCTTGTTCTTGTTCTTCTTCTTCATTAACTTCTTTTTCTTCTTCTTCTTCTTCACCTTCTCCTTCTTCTATTTCTTCTTTATCTTCCCCTTCTCCTTCTTCTTCTACTTCTTCTCCTTCGTCATT
This sequence comes from Vanilla planifolia, assembly GCA_023846275.1. Classification (NCBI taxonomy): domain Eukaryota; kingdom Viridiplantae; phylum Streptophyta; class Magnoliopsida; order Asparagales; family Orchidaceae; genus Vanilla; species Vanilla planifolia. Next base: position 49,077 of record JAIUJO010003856.1, on the reverse strand, counting down.
TTCTCCTTCTTTCTTCTTCTTCTCTTTCTTCCTGTTGTTCTTCTTCTTCCTATTCTCTCACTTCCTCTTCTCTTGTTCCTCTACTTCTTCTTGTTCTTGTTCTTCTTCTTCTGCTTCTTCTTCTTCTCCTTCTTCTCCTTCTCCTTCTACTCCTTCTTCGTCTCCTTCTTCTTCTTCTTTTACCACTTCTTCTTCTCCTTCTTCTTCTTCCCCTTCTCTTTCTTCTTTTTCTTCTTCATCATCTTCTCTTCCTCCTCCTCCTTCTTCTCCTTGTCCTTCTACTACTTTTTCTTCTTTTTCTTCACTTTCTTCTCCTTCTTCTTCTCCTTCTTCTTCTTCTCCATCTTCTTCTTACTTCCCTTCTCCTTTTCTCATTATTCTTCTTCACCTTCTTCTACTAGTTCTTCTCCTATTTCTTCTTCTTAATCTTCTTCTTCTCCTTCTTCTTCTTCTTCTTCTTCTTCTTCATCTTCTCCTTCTTCTTCTTCTCCTTCTCCTTCTTCTTCTTCACCTTCCTCTTCTTCTTCTTCTTCTCCTTCATCTTCATCGTCATCATCTTCTTCTTCTTCTTCGTCGCCTTCTTCTTTTTCTTCTTCTTCTTCTTCTTCTCCTCTTCTTTTCCCTTTCCTTTTCTTTTTGTTCTTCTTATCCTTCCTCTTCCTCTCCTTCTTCTTCTTCTTTTTTGTCTTCTTCTCCTTCTGCTTCTCCTTCTTCTTCTTCTCCTTCGAGTTCTTCTTTTTCTTCACCTTTTTCTTCTTCTCCTTCTTCTCCTTCTACTTCTTTTCTTTCTCCTTCTTCTTCTTAAGCTTCCCCTACTTCTCCTTCTCCTTCTTTGCCTTCTTTTTCTCCTTCTTCATCTTATTCTTTTTCTTATTCTTCTTCATCTACTTCTTTATCCCTTCTTCTTCTTCTCCTTCTTCTTCTTCTCCTTCTTCTTCTTTTCCCTCTTTTTTACTTCTTCTTCTTCTTCTTCTTACTATTCTTCTTCTTATTCTTCTCCTTCTACTTCATTATCTTCTCCTTCATCTTCTTCTTCACCTTCTACTACTTCTTGTTCTCCTTCTTCTTCTTCTTTTCTCCTTCTTCATCTTGTTCTTCTTCTTCTCATTCTTCTTACTCTCCTCCTTGATCTTCATAGGTTTTTCTCCTTCTTCTTCTTCTTCTTCATCATCATCATCATCATCATCTTCTTCTTCTTCTTCTTCTTCTCCAATCCATTATCTTCTCCTTCTTCTGCTTGGCCTTCTTCTTCTTCTTCTCTTTCTTCTTCTCCTTCGCCTTCTTTCCTTTCTGCTACTTCTTTGTCATTTTCTTCTACATCTTCTTCTTCTTCTTCTTCACCTTCTTCTTCTCCTCCTTTTCCTTCTTCTCCTTCTCCTTCTTCTCCTTCTTCTTCTCTTTCTTTTTCTTCTTTTTCTTTTTCCTCTTCTTCTTCTTCTTCTTTGTCTTCTTCTTCTTCTTCTTCCTTTTCATTTTCCTATTCATCTTCTTCCACTTCTTCTGCTTCTTCCTCTTCTTCCTCTTCTTACACTTCTTCCTCTTCTTCTTCTTCTACTTCTTCTTCCTATTCTTCTATATCTTCTTTTACTTCTCCTACTTCTTCTTCTGTCTTCATGTTCTTCTTCTTCTTCTTCTTCTCCTTCTTCTTTTCTTATATTTCTTCAACTTCTTCTTCTTCGTCGACTTCATCTTCTTCGCCTTCTTCTACTTCTTCTAAATAATTATCGTCGTCATAATCATCTTCTTCTTGTTCTTCTTATTCTTCTTCTACTTCTTCTTGATCATCTTCTACTTCTTCTTCTGGTTCTTTTTCTTCTTCTTCTTCATCATCTTCTTCTCCTCCTCCAACTTCTTCTTCTTCTTCTTCTTTGACTTCTCCTTCTTCTTCCTCTTCTTCGACTTCTCCTTCTTCTTCCTCTTCTTCTTTTTCTTCTACATCTTATCTTCTTCTTCTTCTTCTTCTTCCTCTTTTTAATCTTCTTGTTCTTCTTCTGTTTCTTCTTCTTCTTCTTCTTCTTCTTCCTCCACTTTTTTGTCTTCTTCTTCTTATTCTTGTTCTTTTTCTTCTTCTTATTCATCTTCTTCTTCTTCTCCTTCTTCACCTTCTCCATCTTCTCCTTCTTCTCCTTCTCCTTCTTCTTCTACTTCTTCTTCTTCTCCTTCTTCTTCTCCTCCTTCTTCTTTCATTCTTCCTCTCCTTCTTCTTCTTCATCATCATCATCTAATTCTTCTTCTTATTCTTCTCCTTCTTCTTCTTCTTCTTCTTCTTCCTCTACTTCTTGTTCTTCTTCATCTTTGTCATCTTCTTCTTCTTGTACTTCTTCAAACTTTTGCTTCACTTCTTCGTCTTCTACTCATCTTCTTCCTCTTCTTCTTCTTCTTAGACTTAGTTCATCTTTTTCTTCTTCTTCTTCTTCTTCTTCCCCATCTTCTTCTTCTTCTTCTAAAGCTTCTACTTAATCTTCTTCTTCTTCTTCCTCTTATTTCTTCTTCTTCTTCTTCTTCTTCTACTTCTTCTTCTTCTCCTCCTCCTTCTTCTGCCTCCTGCCCTTCTTCTTAATCTTCTACTACTACTAATACTTCTTCTTCTTCTTCTTTATCTTCATCACCTTCTTCTTCTTCTTCTTCTTTTACTACTTCTTAATCATCATCATCTTCTTCTTCCTCTCCTTCTTCTTCTACCTCTTCTTCTCTCTTCGTCTCCCACTTCCTCTCCTTCCTCCTCTTCCATTTCTTCTTTTTCTTCTTCATCTTCATCTTACTCTTCTTCCTCCTCCTCCTCCTCTTTTTCTTGTACTTCTTCTTCTTCTTCACTTTCTTCACCATCTCCATCTTGTTCTCCTTCTTTTCCTTCTCCTTCTACTTCTTCATCTTCTTCTTCTTCTTGTTCTGCTTCTTCTTCTTATTCTTCTCTTTCTATTCTTCTTCTTCTACTTCCACTGCTACTATTTTTTCTCCCACTTCTTCTTCTTCTTCATCTTCTTTTCCTTCTTCTTCTTCTTCTTCTTGATCTTCCACTTAATTTTTCTTCTTCTTCTTCTTCTTCTTCTTCCTCTTCCTCTTTGTCTTTCTTCTTACTATTCTTCTTCTTCTTCTTCCACATACTTCTTACTCCTCTTCATCTTCTATTTCCTCTTCTTCTTTTTCTTCCTCATCTTCTTTTTTTTCTTCTTCCTCCTCTTCCACTTCTTCCTCCACTTACTTCTTCTTCTTCTTCTTTTTTTTCTTCTACTACTTCTATATTTCATTTACTTGTTCTTCTTCTTCTTTTACTTCAACTTCTGTTTCTTCTTCTTCTTCTTCATCATCTTTTTCTTCTTCAGCTTCTCCTTCATCTTCTTGTTGTTCTTCTTCTTCTTCCTCTACTTCATCATCATTGTCTTCTTCTTCTTCATCATCATCTTTTTATCTTCTTCTTCTTATTATTTTATTCTCCTTGCTCTTCTCATGGCTCCTTTTCTTTTCCTTTTCGTTTTTCTTCCTCATCTTCTTTTACACCTATTCTTCTTCTTCTCGATCATCTTATTCTTGTACTTATTCTCCTTCAACTTTTTCTCTTTCAATTTCTTCTTCTCCTTTGTCTTCTTCTTGTTCTTCTTCTCCTTCTTGTTCTTCTACTTCTTCTTCCTCTTCTTCTTCCTCCTCCTCTTCAACTTGTTCTTCTTCTTCTTCTTCTTCATCTTCTTCTTCTTCTTCTTCTTCTTCTTCTTCTTCTTCTTCCACTTCTTCATCATCTTCATCTTCTTCATCATCTTCATCTTCTTCATCTTCTTCTTCTTCTTCTTCTTCTTCTTCTTCTTCTTCTTCTTCTTCTTCTTCTTCTTATTCTTCTTAGACTTCTTCTACTTCTTAGTCATCTACTTCTTCTTCGTCATCTTAATCTTCTACTTGTTCTTCTTCCACTTCTTCTAATTCTCCTACTTCTTCTTTTTCTCTGATTAGTACTACTGCTACTTCTTCCTTTTCTTCTTCATCTTCTTCTTCTTTTTCTCATCTCCTGTCTTCTTCTTCCTCTCTTTTTCTTCTTGTTCTTCTTGTTCTTCTTGTTCTTCTTCTTCTCTTACTTTTACCCTTCTCCTTCTTCTCTTTCTGCTTCCTCTCCTTCCCCTTCTTCTCTATCTCCTTTTTCTCTTACTTCTTCTCTCTCTTTTTCTTATACTTCTCCTTCTTCTTCTCTTTTTTCTTCTTCTACTTTTCTTCACCATCTTCTTCTTCTCCTTCTTCTTCTCCTTCTTCTTCATCTTCTTCTTATTATTATTATTCATATTTTTTCTTCTTCTTCTTCTTCCTCTTCCTCCTCTTCTACTTCTTCTTCTTCTTTCTCTTCTTCTTCTTCTCCTCCTTCTACTTCTACTTATTTTTCTTCTCCTCCTCCTCGATCTTCTTCTTCTTCTTCTTCTTCTTCTTCTTAATTTTTCATCTTCTTCATCTTCTTCTTCTTCTTCCTCTTCTTTTTGCCCTTACTTCTTCTTCCACATCTTTTTCTTCTTCTTCATCCTCTTCCTCCACTTTTCCTTTACTTAGCTCTTCTTCTTCTTCTTCTTCTTTCTCCTCTTCCTCATCATCTTCTACTTTTTTTTCTGCTTAGTCTTCTTCTTCTTCTTCATCATATTCTTCTTTATGGTCCTTTTCTACATCTTCTACTCTCTCTTTATCTTCTTTTTCTTCTTCTAATTTTTGTTCATCTTATTCTTCGTCATCATCAAATTCTTCTACCTCTTCTTCTTCTTCTTCATCTTCTTCTTCTTCTTCACCTTCTTCTTCTTCTCCATCTTCTTCTTCTTCATCTCCTTCTTCTTCCTTTTCTACTTCCCCTTCTTCTATTCTTCTTCTACAACATTTTCTTCTTCTTATTATTCTTCTACTTCATCTTCTTCTTCTTCTTCTTCTATTTCTTCGTCTTCACCAAATTGTTCTTCTTCTTCTTCTTCTTCATATTCTTATTCTTCTTCTATTACTTCTTCTACTTCTTCTTCTTCTTCTTCATTGTCAACATCATCATCGTCTTCTTCTTCTTCTTCTACTTCTTCTTCTTCTTTTTCTTCTTCTTCTCCATCTTCTTCTTCTTCTTCTTTTTCTTCCTCTCTTCTTCACAATCTTTTCACCTTCTTCTTCTTCTTCTTCTTCCTCTTCTTCATCTTCTTCTTCTTCTTCTTCTTCTTCATCTTCTTCATCTTGTTCTTCTTATTCTTCTTTGACTTCTACTTCATCATCTACTTCTTCTTCTTCGTTGTCTTCACCTTCTACTTCATCTTTTCTACTTGTTCTTCTTCCTCTTCATTTTCTTCTTTTTCTTCTTCTACTCCTACTTCTTCTTCTTCTTCTTCTTCTCTTAATAGTACTACCACTACTTCTTTTTCTTGTTCTTTTTCTTTTTCTTTTTCTTCTTCTCCTTCTTCTTCATCTCTTTTTCAACTTCTTCTTCGTGTTCTTCTTCTTCTCCTACTTTTCCCCTTCTCCTTCTTCGCCTTCTGCTTCATATTGTTCTCCTTCTTCTGCTTCTCCTTTTTCTCCTCCCGCTTCTCCCTCTTTTTCTTGTACTTCTTCGTCTTCTTCTCCTTCTACTTCTTCTTCTCCAACTTCTTCTTCTCCTTCTTCTCTTTCTTCTTCATCTTCTTCTTATTATTATTATTCTTATTTTTCTTCTTCTTCTTCTTCTACCTCTTCTTCCTCTTCTACTTCTTCTTCTTCTTCTTCTCCTCCTACTTCTTCTTATTCTCTTCTCCTCCATCTTCTTCTTCTTCTTCTTCTTTTTCCTCTTCTCTTACTTTTTCATCTCCTTTATCTTTTTTATCTTCTTTATTTTCTTCTTCCCTTTACTCTTTCTTCTTCTTAATCCTCTTCTTTCTTCTTCTTCTCCTTCTTCTTCTTCTTCTTCTTCCACTTTTTCTTTGCATGATTCTTCTTCTCCTTCTTCTTCCTCTTCTTCATCATCTTCTACTTGTTTTTCAACTTCTTCTTCTTCTTCTTCTTCATCTTCCTTTTCTACATCTTCTTCTCCCCATTTATCTTCTTTTTCTTCTTATTTTTATTCGTCTTATTCTTCATCATCATCGTATTCTTCTTCCTCTTCTTCTTCTTCATCATCTTCTCCTTCTTCTTCACCTTCTTCTTCTTCTCCTTCTTCTTTTCCTTCTTCTACTTCTTCTTTTCCGTCTTCTTCTGTTCTTCTTCCACAACTTTTTCTTCTTATTCTTCTTCTTCGTCTTCTTCTTCTTCTTCTTCATTTTCTTCATCTTCACCAAATTGTTCTTCCTCTTCTTCTTCTTCATATTCTTATTCTTCTTCTTTTGCTTCTTCTACTTCTTCTTCTTCTTTTTCTTCATCGTCAACATCATGATCATCATCTTCTTCTTCTCCTTCTACTTCTTCCTCTTCTTCTTGTCCTTGTTCTTCCTCTTCTTCTTCTTCTTCAACTTCTTCTCCTTTTTCTCCTTCTTCTTCTTCTCCTTCTCCTTCTTCTACTTCTCCTTCTTCTTCTTCCCCTTCTTCCTCTTTTCCATCTTCTTCTACTTAAACTTCTTCTTCTTCTTTATCATCCTCTTATTGTTTCTTCTTCTTCTACTTCTTCTACTTG
>JAIUJO010003856.1:17500-37500 GCA_023846275.1 Vanilla planifolia | reverse complement strand
AAATGTCTCAATCCCTCTTGCACATATCCAACAGCAAGTAAGAACTAAATTCAAGGGTAATCTCCATACAAAGACACTCACCCAGGGCTATAGGTTCATTTTCTAAACTTATGTAAAACTACTCTCTTGTTAAGATTTCAAACATAGGCATGCAACTATAAATGATTCTCTATTCCAACATTATGTCCTCACTTTGTTTGAAGTACAACACATTTTTTTCATTTATTTTATCCTTAGGGGAATGCATAATCCAAAATATGAAATGTGTTGTAAATAAATTTTTTATGTTAACAAGATCTCACACACCATGCTCTTTAATTAGCTCTGCTGCATCAGCCTGATGGTCCACTTCCATGCTAATATATGTGGGACACAAAGCAATAAGGAGGATGTTAAGTCAATTATTTGACCAGAATTAAATTGAATTACACTCAATAATCTACCAAATTACATTGTTAATTGTCTAAGGTTCCATAATAATGATTAACTTGCCCACAAGTGATGCACCACATGGCAAATAGAAACTATTGTTTGTCACAAAATAATTGGATATCAATGCCTAAACTCATAAATTGTCTTCCTAAGCCATCACACTTGTAATGTTTAGCAATCAATGGTACTTACCATGTTATAAACTATGACTTAGAAGTCCTCCACACCCTTAGGAAAAGTTACTAATTCCAAGTAGGTAGAATGTATTGTGCTTCTAATATTAGATTTGTCCACAAAAACCAACACATCAACTAAAAAATAATACCACTCAAAACTAAGGAATGTTCAATTTGATAGATAGGAAATGTAGCTAATACCAAGTTGATATTGACAATATGCTGTGCAATCAATAGTGATTTGATCATCCATCTTTATGCACAACTTTTAAGTTGACATATGATAGATTTAAAGTCTCTTTTTTAAGGTCTAATTATTGCAATAGGCATGCCTAAATATTTTAAATGAAAATCTTAACTTATAAGCAATCTTCTTATTATCAACTTCCTCCTCTTGCACATATTCCCATTGCTAAATAATACTACGGATTTATTAAGACTAACTACCTAGTTAGGCTATTTCCCATACTACTTTGAAATGTTCCAAATAATCCCCACTATAGTAAATGTTGTTACTGCAAAAATAATGACATCATCAACATATAGATAGTGTCTAATCATTTTGGATGAAGGGAATCTTAAACCCAATCAGAAAGCTTTCTCAACCTAATATTGAATAAGCCAAGTAAGATATTTATACTGAATGGTAAAAAGGTATCATAATATTGGCCAACCTTGCTTATGACTCCTGGTAACTTCAGTCCAATGAAGACTAATACCAATAAACATAATCTCAAATCTTTGTCTAATGATATAAGCATCAGTCCAACAACACAAAAAATTTAGGAACTATAAATAACATTGACATATATAACATAAAGTTTTATATGAGTAGCTATTCTTGTGCCAAAAGTATATTATTCAATATAGCATGACCAAGTGCTAAGGTAACTTGGTCCTTTGTAATAATATCAGGAAGCACTATTTTTGCCCACTTAAAAAAAGGTTGGTCACAACTTTGTAGATCACATTCCAAAGACAATTGGAACAGAACTATTTAGGTTTTAGAGCACCTTGAACTTTAGGGATGATAACGACCATTATGTCTTTCACTAATTTAGGCATACATTTATCTTTACAGAACTGTTGCATAATTATCACAATATTTTCCTGAGTAATGTTCTAATAATAAAACATAAACATAATAATGATGTCACCAGACCAAAGGATTTATTTCTTTTGATAGAAACAAAACATTTTTTATTTGATGACCTTTGATTGGAGCCATAAGAGTAGTTTCTTGCTCATATTGATAGTTTTGAAATATTTAAGAGGCCAAGAAGGTTCATATTATGCAAAACAACACCACTTCTTTTCTAAAGAACCACATTGGAATGTCTTAAAGTATAGTTGATATAGGTTACAAAGTCCCCATTATCGTTTTTTAGATGATGTATATAATTGCCTTTTTATGTAGGTTATGTTTTGTAAAAGAAATGAGTGTTTTGATCTGCAACATTGGTTGATTAAAGCTTGGCACGTTACCACCACCATGCTTCTTCTAAAGTAATTGTCTTGTGGTGAGAAGCAATATATTGTGCTAAAAGATCAATTTCTAGCTTCGTTAATCCTTTATCAGATTCCTTTAATTGGAGCTCTTAGATCTCCTATTCCAACTCATGAGGCCAATTAAGAATATTACCTAGCTCAACTACTCTCCATTTCTTTAATATTAACAATGCTTTGCAAAATAGACCATCGATAGGGTTTCTTGTAACTTTCCTTTTCCATGTTGCCAACGTTACATTAGTTGAATGTGGAAATGATAGCCATATATTTCCAAATTGGTTTCACTTATCAATTTTATTCAATGACAACTATCTAAATATAATAAGTAGAGGGTAGTGGTTCTAGTCAATATGAGGAAGATGTTTTGCTATAGTACTCAATAAAACTTGCATACCTTTACTATTAATGAAAGCTCTATCTACTGTTTCATATATTTTTGCATTCTACACCATATTATTATAGTAACTAAACCTATTCTCAATAAATCCCATGTTAGTTAGATAAAGATCATGAATGAATTTGCAGAACTCATACTAAGCCTAGCCACTATTGAAGCTTTTTCCTTCTTTTTCTCATTCTACAAAACGCATTGAAATGCGTAGCAACAATCGATGATCCACCGAGCTTTGCTAATTATTTAGTTTGGTCCCAAGCTATGCAACTGTTAATATAATATTTTAGTGCTTATATTATACAACCCCACTTGGGTTCCTTGATACAAAATGGTTAAAGCCTTCCACATTCTCACTATAAGGAGGCTTATACACAACTTTGGTCCTAGGCTACTCATAATTTAATATAATATTTTGATGCATGCACAACATAGAACTACCAAATCTCATTAATGCATGGCCTAACCTGAATAGTCATTACATATGAAGAGTACATAATCTCAAGCTAGACCCAATACCTTTATAATACTACAATGCCCCCAAATATCCCTATTGAAGATTACAAAAATTAATTTAGTTTCTTGACAAAAGCTAATCCACCTCATGCTGATTAAAGGTCTTCATCCAACTTTTTAGTAATGTAATTTCAAAGACCCTATTTTGCTTCACTAAATCCAACAATTATCAATAGGTGTTTACTACTTTGATCGATCACCCTTATGTTCCACACAACAAAAGAACTCATAATTTTTTAATAAAAATACATTGTCCTTGGGAAAAAAATGATCTCTTGCTACACATTTTATCCGTGCAAAATCTACATTTTATGGACAAAAAAATTCCACTATAGTACATACATGTCAACCAGTTCATGAGATAAGTCATAGTTTGAAAATAAAAAACCTTCCAAAAAAATTTCTAGAAGCTAATAATTGATGAACATTAACCTAGGTAAATTTGTGCACTACCTCTATTAAATAAAAACAATACATAACCCACCCTACCAACACAACGATCAGCTTGTGCATAGAACACCATTCACTGTAGAAGCCATTCACAACCATTGTCCAAAAATGTTACTCTTAGTCCTACTTTACATTTAAATCACACTTACATTGCCTATTCGAGTGACTAATATTCCTTTTTTTTTTATGGACTTGAAGCTCTTGATCTTATTTTGTGCAAATAAAGTTCTACGTATTCATAACTATCCCAATCCTTATATCTTATTACAAAGTATTCCTAATCCAAGCAAATTATAGATGTGGAATTCTGGCATCTTACCATGTTGCAATAATTAAAAGAACAATTTACTTCCCACCAAACATAGCAATGAGTCCAAATGTAATAATTGAGCATTGGCAACATAGTAGCAATCATGCTATGTAGCCACAAGTTTCACATTGCAAGCTTATTCGACATAAATGTAATAAATTATTCTTAACTCTTTCCTAGTTCTTTTAACTACTTGAATGTCTCCCCTCACACATGTATGTAGCTTATACTCCAACCTTGAATATTGTCATCCTGAGTTATTGATCTATATAAACTTGAATGGAAGCTCAAAATAGCAAATTTTAAGAAAACATAACCATACTTAACTTGATATATACACCTTATAGAATAGATGTAAACTGACATCTTCTTAACTAATCATTCTTGGAACCATACCACCACCACATATCTCCATCCATATTACTTATAAACATTTTGGTAAAATTCATATAGGTCCACCTTAGGAAGCTGCTTTGCCAAGCCCTCTAATATATTAATCCTTAGTGGTTAGTCCATGTAATCCTTATTTGTGGTTCCAAGTAGCTAATTTTACTAAACCAAAGACACTCATGTCTGAGAGTATACTCTCTATAGTAAACAAACTAGTAATGTGACACCATTTCTCTAATAGATTCAACATACTTCAATGAGCTCCCTTCATAAATAATCTCCTTTTATACAATATATATAGTATTTTATTAGGCAAAATTAGTGTAATTCCTTCTCACTTAAGTACCAAATGTTTGAGACTACGTAGTGATTCGAAGTCCCGTTGATGCTTATCTCCTGATACCTAATTACTTTGTCTTACTTAGATAGTCATGACCCTAGCCCTTATAAACATACTAAAATAATTCATTTAAGACCACCAAATAAAGATTTTTCTCAAAGTCAGGAAACCATTACTTTCAATAAGCACTTGATACAGTAGATTGTTATACAAAGGCTCCTTTCATGAATAACACTTCTCCTAGCAACTAATTTTCTAGAATTTCCTAAGGATGGTATAACTATTGCCATACCAAAAGTTATGATAGTTATTCATATAATAGCAATTAGTTGTCCAGTACTTAGCAAAATTTAGGAACACATAGCTTGAAATCTACTACAATTTATACTTTCCCTATGTAGAGTATAGCCCCAAAAATTTCACTTCCTCTATTACCGACCTGAAATGTGACTTTGTTATAAATGAAGAAATACACATATTAGTCTATCACTATAACCAGTACAAAAGATGCCTTGTTTAGCCCATCATAGCTATGCGCAAGCACAACCCTAGCTTAAAGCTTATCTTGCAATATAGACAAACTAAATATAATGGAATAGGTCTAAACTATATGCCATATGAGCTTCAAGCACTCAGTTGCAATACAACAGTACAAACAACCCCTTTGTCATTGCCTACCCTTGTTGTAGTACCCTTATTCATGTCAAGATAAAACATTGAGAAATTAAAAATATGTTTTCCAAGTGATCCTAATAACAACAAAGCCATTTGTAGTTCCTCAATAAGATTTTGTAAGAAGCTACTGATCCATGGTTTGCTAATTCCTATCTTCTCCTTCCATATCACAATTATTTCTTTTAAGTGTCCTAATTATTTGCGAGTACCCCCTCCCTTTAATCATTTTTTGTCAATATCTTAAACAAATACCTTGCATAGTACCTTTTCCAAAAATCTAGGTGCCATCATTGCAATAAATACATTAAGCTTTTGTGAGAATTCCACCTACTTCTCCTAAGTCTGCATCATATTCTTAAAGAATTAATATGGTGTTCATCCACTCCCTTGCTACTTGATTGACTATACTTTTAATTAGAAATAAGTTCATCATTCTCTCATGCTTTTTTATTCAATTCCTATTCAATCTTAGATGTACCTTTACTTCTTTCATTATACTTTGCTTTGGATCTACCACTTTCCACTAGTTACACTATATCTTCAAGCTTGTAATGCTTCAATCTCTTGCTTGCCCATTGCTTTGCCTATTATGATCCATTGTTGTTGTGCTGTAGTAATCATCCTCCACTAGGTTGAAGAACCATCCAAGGTTTCAATCCTTGTCTCTTTTCATCATGTTTTTCTATTCCCACTTGCATCAATATAAACCCCCACATTTTTATATTAATCATATCCTATCATTAAAGACAATCACACCCAAACTATTGAAAGGATTGGCTCAATGATCCATTGAACCACATTCCCATTGTAAGTGACTTTGTAAGGTCCATTCTTACACATATCCAAGCAAATTATAAGCTTTTTATGACTATGATCTAGCCATCAATCTAAATAGTGGCTCCTACGTCTTTGATAATGCAAAAAATATTACGTGTCCTAATAAAAATTTTTGAGCATCAAAAGGTAATTCCAAACTTGAACGAACATAATTGTTGAAGAACATGGTTTAAATTTAAGTGCATACATTTCCAACCACAAAGCATGGCCAACAACCTATCACAATCCTCCTAACCAAACTAAATCTTTATTTTTAATTGAATTAAAATGCAAGTAGAAATCCTAGCAATACATTAAATGGATTATAATGGTTGAATTGATAGTCATGAACCTATTGATAACATGCATCATTTGAAAGATGTATTTCATCATTAATTATAATCCAAGTATCCCATGATGATAGCATCTTCACATCTAAATTTGTTTATCTCTATGTGAAATTATTGAAGGGATCTCCTATGAGAGTATCACTATCAATGCTCATTGTCCCTCTTAAAAGAGCTTCCTTGATGCTTACCTTACCAAGACTATGCATTATGTTGTTGCCATTCAACAATTTTTGTTCTTCTTACATTGCATCACTATAAAAAACTTCTCATTAATAGCAATAAGGCATGTAGCATTCACCTGTGGGGCAATACATAATCCAATATGTTCAATCATCTTCCTTTGATTATTTAGTTGGCTAAACTTTTTCTTCCTTTTTGTTATCCCTATTCGATACTTAACTGCACTAATAATGAACTTCGTAGCCCTAAAAAAATACCCTCGTCATCCAAAGACATACTCTTATTATAATAGGACTCTTCAAACTATGATGCTTCCCTCATTGTTGCAACTTTATTCACTACAACTCCCTGATCTCCACTACTTCTATTCTTTGAAGAGTGAATCATAGGAATATTCCCATGATCTAGAATTGCCATAGAACTTTCACCTGTAGTGTTTTATACATCTTCACTTGCCACCGATGTTGGGTGTAATTGAACAAAACTTCCCTTTATTTTTTCTGCAATATTTCTAGATTTCGTTCCAACGATTTGTCACTACTCACAGTGTAATTAGAGAATTATGCATTCCAAGTCAATTTTAGAGATCATCAAAAATGGAACAAAACACCTTTTAGCAAGGTTCGAACTCTAGTTAGAATAAAATTTCGTCCATGCCATCATCAGTGATACAATCCTCCTAGCTACATATCGCCTTCCTATTGTCAATACTTTACAAAAGTTCCTAGTGCTACAAATATCTCAAACATCTTACATTGTTAATATCTCCAACGTTTCATACTACCAAAATCTCCAATGTTTCACACTGGCAACATCTCCAAAATCTTTGGGTTTCTTGAATATAGAATTTGACAAAGCCTACAACATACTCTCTTTATTGAGATTTAGACATAAAGTTCCCAAATAGATGACACATAAGTGGTTTATGAAGGTGTATTCCCTAATACCATACAAAATCATTTGAAAGAGCATGATGCGTAACCAAATGAGTTGCATGGTTGCCTTGATATCATATATTGGGATCCTTGAATGACTTCAAACCTTTCACAAAATTAATAATTCTTTGGTAATTGCTCTTAGAAGAGGTAGATTCCAGTATCCTTCTCATAATAGAATTAGGTGTTGTAAAGTAAGATTCAATTTTTTTATCACATGGATATTAGGAATGAGCACTCTAAGAAACCCACTAGCTTCATGATGGCAATAGTTTTAATGGTGGAGGCTAAGCCTAAAATCAACAATTTGCAAAGAATAGTAATCAGCCTACCTAGGTGATCCTACACAATTATGTCAATTCCATAATAAAGATTGGCTTTCTCTACTACATCACAATTATGCTTTACCCACTCAATTTGAGGAGTCCATGAAGAGGTTAAACATATTCCCTAAAGGTTGCAATAACTCCTATTGATTGGGTTAAGATGAGTGGTAGTAACAACTTCTAACTAAATTTTTCTTTCAAGAGCAATGAGGCTAAAAAATTTAAACTAATTTTCATGTAGATTTCTATTAATTCAAAGCATATATGTACAATAGAAATAAATTGGATTCCTTATGATGCATTATTAACTAAATATTAATCTGTATCTAGTTCAGCATCTTCTTTAATAATCTTGAATGCATGTCATTATTCTATCTAACACTAAGATTTTAAATTATGAAATTACTACCTATATATCTTACACTTAGTAACATTCTCAAAAGTAAAGCATAATATCATCCTTCACCGTATAACCCCATAAGAAAAATGTCTACTACTCAATCACTCATGTACACATCTAGGAATGAGTAAGAAGTAAGTTTAAAATCAATCTCCATACATACACAATCGCTAAATGCTATAGTTTCCAATTCTAGATTCATGCCACTTCTTTTCACCTTGAGTTTATGTTACTATATATAAATTTTGATCTTAGCTTTGTTTCATTACTTGATTGAAATAGACCACATTCCTTGCATTTGATTTTTCCTAGGAGGAGTGCACAATCTTAGAAACCAAAGTAGACATTAAAAAATTTTGTATCATAACCTAATTCCAAACCCCATGCTCCTTAACAAGTTTTATAACATGAATTAGATGTTCCACATCCACATTGATATATGTAGGCCACAATGCAATCAGAAGAAAGCTAACATAATTTTCTAATATGAATAGCTAGCTAACCAAACTATAGGCCATAGTATTTCATAATTTTTTAAATACTCCATGTTGCAACACAAATATTAAAAATATAGATTAGAATGTCATCAACATATAGGAGGTGAGAAATCATAGGTGAATATGGGACACTTCTAATATTAATCATAGTGGTAAGCTCCACTTATAGCATAGTAGTATAAGAGAGCTATTTTGATATAATAGAAAAGGTATGTTGGTAACGGACAACCTTATCTAAGCACCCTTATAGCATCAATCCATTGATAGTCATCTCTATTAAACATAATCCCAAATCTTGGTGTAGTGATACAAGCATCAACCTAGAAACACCATATATTTGGAAACCCCAAATGTTATAAAATATGAAGGACCAACTAGAAATTAACCTTATCATAAGCCTTGTCCAAGTCTCACTTGTAGCAAAGAGCACTTCCTTTGTTGTAGATAAGTGCACATGCATTGCCATCTCTTTTACAAAAGATATGTTGTTAGATATAGCTTTACTATCCACAAAAGTAACTGGTTTCCTTGGAATAATATTAGGAATCACTATCTTCAATCTACCCTACAATATTTAGACATAATTGTGCATATCGTATTAAAAAGACTTATTGGTTCTAAACTATTAGAGTTTTGTAGCACCTTAAACCATTAGAATAGGAATAATCAATACATTGTTCCATTTTTTGGGCATAAATCTATTGTTGAAAAATTATTTCATAGTTGTAACAATATCTATTTGAGTAATATTTTAAAACACATGCAGAAAGTCAATGAAAATGCCATATATGTCTAGGGCTTTCTTTCTTTTGACAGACAAAGCTGTAATCTTAATCTTCTCATCACTTATTTGTGCCACAATAGCTAGCGTATTTCTATTGTAAATTGTTTTGAAAGACATCAAAGACAGGAAAGGCATATATAGCCCAAAGATGCCCCACTTCTTATTAAAGTAATATGTGAGTATTTGTTTATTTTTTTGTGGAGAAACCACCAATTCCTCATTTTAATTTTAAAGATGATGAATATAATTGCTTTCATATATAGAAGTAGCCTTAGCCTAAAAGAAATGCATGTTGCTATACTAAAGGTTATCCCAGTACAACTTGGCAAGATGTCACCACCAAGCTTCCTCCAAACCTACAGCCTTAGGATACAATGTAATATGTTGTACCAAAAGATATTGGTTTTGCTAAGTTAACCCCAACATAGACTCTTTAAGTTGAACCCCTTGAATCTCTTTTTGAAACAAGTGAGGGTGGTTAAGTGTATTTACATATTTAGTAAACCTTCATCTTTTTAAAACTAATATTGTTTTAATTAATTTAGAGGAAAAATCAGCCATTAAGTTTACCCAAATAGTTTTATTCCATGTATCCTACACAACATTAGTTGGATAAGGACATGAAAACCATAAATTTTCAAACTGAGATCTCTTTTCAATTTTGTGCATAACCAACTGTTTAAACTAAATAATCATAAATCAATGGGCTGAGCCAATATAAGGAAGATGTGTCACTTTAGTAATTGAGAATGAATTCATACTGTCAATGTTCAAGAATTCTTTAAGAAGTACTTTGTATAAGCA
Organism: Vanilla planifolia; assembly: GCA_023846275.1. Taxonomy (NCBI): domain Eukaryota; kingdom Viridiplantae; phylum Streptophyta; class Magnoliopsida; order Asparagales; family Orchidaceae; genus Vanilla; species Vanilla planifolia. The sequence goes on along the minus strand of JAIUJO010003856.1, from coordinate 27,219 downwards.
TATATATATATATATGCAACGCTCTTTATTGTGGCATCACATGATACTAGTTCTTATAAATCCCAAGTCAGACAACACTAAATCTTACATGAAACTAGAGAATTCATATAGGGCCTACTCACTATTGAATTTTTTCCTCCCTTTCTTCTCATTGTACACAAGATGTGCATGGAAATCTTCTATAATGAGTAGTAGAATGCTAGATAATAAAAATTCTTTGATTTGGTCCCATGCTATCCTATAGATCATATGATCATTGGAAACATGCACCACATATTATCACCAAGAGTGGTTGCTTATACTTCGCACCTATATAAACCCAACCTTTTAGGTTTCCTTCACAATCTCAAGCTCCACTCCAATTATTCATAACACTACAATACCTATAGACAATGTAGTCAAAGGTTTGACAAAGTAGATCGAATGCTTAATTAAAGGCTTTCTACCTCACACTTTTTAAATTTCTCTACCTAAATTTAAGATATGGCAATAGCAAATAAATCATGCTCTTTGATAAAGAATTAGAAATAGCTATAAAATTTTACTACTCTAATCCCTTAGAATCCCAAACTACTAACACAACAATATCCTACTTAATTGTAACAAAGACAAACATCTAGGGAACCAAAAAACATCACCAACACTAACACAGCAACAACTCAAACTCAAACACCTATAGTAGTTGAAAATTAGGAAAGAGGTTTGGATGATTAGACTAATTTTTTCACTTCCTTAAGTTTTCTAACTTCTTTTTCAAATGACCACCTTGTAGACTTCCTTCTATATCTTACAAATAATATATGAATCTAGGTACATAAAAATACTCTTGCCCTAGTAAGAGATCCTTTTCAATGCTCTCAAGGCCACCAAATGAAGTAGCACATCAAAGGAGCACTACTATGCTCCAAATTTGCACATGGCAAAGTAATAAAACTACATTGGCTTCTTCGACGCATATGAACTCTCTTATTGCCTGAAAATCTTCAACTTCTTGGGCAAGTTTAAAAAATGTTTAACTCAACAACAATCATATAAATTGGCCATTAAGCCATTAGAAAATCTGATCATCATTATAGTTAACAACCACCAATGCCTATAATAACTCTAAGAATTTTATGAAACAATGATCTCCATGAATTATTCATCAATTATGTTGCCATTTGGAATCCTTCCAGGATTGCACACATTTGATAAATTTTTATTCCTATTACCCTTAGTATTTTGATCCAACTTCATTTCATTTTCACCTAACTCATACATGTTTTCTAGCAAAAACAAAGCATTAAGCTTAACCAATAAGATTATGTTCAAGAAAATATTAGAGCACTTCCATTTTTTATGCAAGTGAATTTCATTTTCTTCACAGTAAACAAAGCAAACTTCTACATATTGAACATAGGAGAGAAGATTCAGACCATTGACAACTACTTACACTAACAAAAACATTTTGGCTTCCCAAAGAGGTCTTATTCATGTAGATCTCCTCTATTTATAATTAGAATACTCCTAAGAAATAAAAATGACATGCACCCATTCTGAATTGTATCTTAGTGATTCCAAGTCCAACCAAAAAAGTTTTATATCTATAATAGCTCTCCATTCCTACCACTTTTCATTTAATATATAAAGTTGATATCCATAACCTTCATTAATGCATAGCAAACTGCCATTTAGTGATTATTTGCAACTTCTTCTTCCAATAATGTCTCTAGGAATTTTTCTCATAATACAACTCAAAAGTTAGTTCATCCTTAGTTTTAATCAATAATATCCTTCTTATGTTGCAAGCACTATGATAATTCTCATTTATCATCTTCACTATATCCTAATTTAACATAATGTTTTAACTACCCACCTCATAATAGTATCCATTCTCAAGCCAATTATGAACCTCCTCTAATAAGATCATCATCAAATAAGTCACCAAAATACTTTAATTTCTATGCCATGTTTCATGTTATCAGCATAATTGAATTACTTCCTTACTTGAATCAAGCATGGTGCCCATTGAGTAAGTTTATTATCAAAATGGTTATCAAAGGCCACAAGTTTCTATGCCAATTATGCCTCACAGAAATAGCAAGACTATAGTTTTGTCTCTTGTAAGATGAATTCCACTTCCTTCCATATTCACCCTTGTAAAAATGCACTATATTCACAAAAAATACATCTTTGAATGATACCACACAATTTCGAACTACATTTGGTATCACTACAACCATCTACATTTACAAAAATTCTTTAGGACTTAAGAGACCCCTTTCATTGGCTAACCAAAACCTCCTTTAAACAAGAATCAGTTTTTGTTTACAATTTTCATGCATGCTCTTTATTCTTCTATCAGGAGAAATCATCTTCACACTTGGTTTGCTAGTCTCTACATGTAATAGCCAAATGAACCACTAGTGGAAATCATTAACATTACTCATTTTTTATCATGTAAGAGCATCCTTGATACTTACATTAGTTGGATTATTTCTTGTGCAGTCACTATTTGGATAGTTCCCTTCCCTACAACTTTGGCATCATTAGAAACACTTTTTGGAACACCTTTGTGCATCAAATTCTTCAACACAATTAAGACTTATAACATTCTCCCTTGGCACATTACATGGTCTTATAAACGAGTTGAACTTCAAATTACAATCAATGTTGCTTACTTCTTCCATATTCTCCCTAGTTTTAGTTATAGTTTGCAAAAGAATAGCTAATGTACCCCTTTCCATAGCTGATTCACTATCTTCTTTTATTGATTGGTTCACTTCACAACATACCTAATTTTATTTACACATAACCATTGATGTCTTCAAATAATTTCCTTCATTCTTCTAATTATGTTTTGAAACTTTGTTGGAATACTCACAAAAAGAACAATGTTGGGGTCCCTAAAATTCTTTCTACTTTGGATCAGAACATTTACATCTATCACGCACACTAGGGGATAGTGCACCATGTCCCTATTTTCATAATATTTCTTGACTTTGAGCCCACCATTATGCTAGCAAAACTTGTAGTAATTACATCCATCTTCAACTTTGCCCACCTTCCCTTCCATCTAACTATAGTTCCATCCACTATCTGCCTGCAAATTTATCTACCATCCACCATTTATTTAGAGTTTCAATTTGTTGTCATTCCAAATTTAAATTCTTTGGGTTTCTTGATAAAATAACTACTTTAAATATATAATATACTCTCTTAAGGAGGTTCATAAAAACATTTGAAAATAGATATAACAAAAGTTGTTTAGAAAACATAAATTGCTAGTCACTATTAAAATCACATGAAAGCATCTAATATGTGACGAAATTTGTTTCAACATTTCCTTGTCAAATATAAAGGATAGCTTGAAGGATATCATTCCATTTACAAAATCAATTGTAACATGATACTTTTTCTTGCAAAAAGAAGAGAGTAACAATCATGTGACCTCCATAATTGCTATTGTTGAATATGATTGTATCTCCACAACATGAATGTTAAAAAGCAAAGTTCTTAAATTCTCCAATACTTTTGAGGATTGTAAGTGTTTTCACAATAGTGATAGCTTCTAACATATACATTTTACTAGTAAGAATTAGAGGTTTGGCCTTGTGACCCAACATTCATATGTTGATCCCAACACTATGACTTTCCATTTTGACAAAATCATAAGTGCATTTCACCTAACAAATTGGTGCAGGAGTCCATTTTGAGGTCACACATAGCCTAATGAGGCTATAGCTACTCCCATTGTATAGGTTATGAAGAACAAATATTACAATAATGGCCATAAAATCCAATTAAATATTCCTTTGTATTACGACCAGAATAATTGTCATGTCATAATATGTGTTCATATTTTTGTTAAACCTTAAAATATACAACACTATTTTAACAAAATTCACTTCATTAGAAACGTTGGAATCCCAAAGTTGTTCCTTGTTCAACTTGATAATTCTTATACTGAATTAACCTGACTATAGTAGTTCTACCTAAATAATATAAAAAAATTTTAGTTGTTTCTTTCCCATGCTTCTTTATCCTTATAACTTTCCAAGAAATAGTTTGCTAAATTTTCCTCCTTGCATCACCAAGGGCATGTCCCCTACACTAATAAGTTGTTCACACAAAGCAAAGAGTTTTTTGGAACAAGATTCAAGATAAAACTCCATAAGAATACAATCACAACAGGCTACAACTTCTTGTTCCAGGCCTAAACTATATCCTTCAATGCCACATTCAAAAAAAACAAGAATGTTATAATATATTAATTTACATTCTAATGCCATGCCTTCATTTTACTTAAAATACATTATGCCTTTTAAAATTGACTTAAGAAAATTGCAGAACTCTAGATACTAAATTAACATCAAATATGTTTTTAATTTTGTCACTAATTAATTCTCCATGCTCCTTAGCTAGGTCCTCCACATTGAATAGATACTTAGTGAAGACATTGATGAATGTTAGCAACAAAACAATTAGGAGATATCCAAATGAATTATGGTATATAAAAGGACTTATTTACCTTATAAAAGTCACAATAAAAATAATTTGTGAATTTATGTGGCCTCAAATCATAAAAATTGTTATTTTTCATAGTGTATTTAAAATTCAATACCTTACCCATTGGCCACCTTGCTGAGCTGTCAGCCTTCTACATTGCTTTGTAGCAAACACCTTCTACCAAATAGATAAATCATAGATGCCTAAACCATCAACTCCTTAGGAAGCATCATCAATGAGCTCAACTAGGAGTGGAGCATATGGCTTAACTTGACTCAACATAAGAAAGCTTACCGAGCCAAAAAAATAATGATTGATAGATTAAGAGCTCTTTCTTGATTTTATGGGTAATGTTGCATGGCCATTCTTAATTAGAGGAGTGATTCATTTGGTTATTTATATTAATGAATAAGACCTTTTCTTATTGATAAGCAATGAGGAGTCTAAGCCCTATGGCTAGTTCATAAGGAGACTATGGTCACATAGGCCATGGAAGTTTATGCAATAATATGTATGTGATGCCCTTAGATGTTTGGGCTAATGTATTCAACAAATGCATTTCGTTGGTGAAAAGATCTTGGTAATCTTATGAAAACTTCATTATTACTGGGACAGATCATTGCAAATACTTGTTTTCAATGATGAATTCCTTCAACTTATGTTGTCAGTGTCCCAATGTTTTATACACATTGCTTATTAATCTTACTAATTAAATGTTCTAGTTTAGTTTTTAAATCATTATCATGTATGAACATTTCATGTACATGTTAGTGAGAAGATCATAGAGCATAATCATTTTAAGGAAGAAGAATTCATAACATGGTTTATATAGATGAACCTATCAAAGGATCTTTGGCAAGAGATATAAATTATCAAGTGAACCGTGAAACATGTGGTTATGCGATCACTATTCCATGCAATGTTCTTCCATCATTTGTGCTTTTACTTGCACATGGAGTTCAATTTTATTGGGTATAAATAATACCCAGTGGGCATGGTCCTATGCAAAATAAGAGCAAATATTATGTTAGCAATAAGATTGTTGTGCATTGCTAAGTCCATTTGGTCTTGAAAATTGAACATCAAATGAATCTCAACAATGGATATCTTGGATCTTGCATTGATGAAGAATGTAATAAAATATGATATGTGCCGTGAATTGCAAAATCTCATGAACCACCCATTTTTTTAACACTAGTTGCAATCGATGGCTGCAAGAGTGTTATGCAACTTATCTATAATTACAGAAACCTAAAATCATAGGTTTAGGTCCCATACCTCATTTGGAGCTGATCCATGGCACCCCATGCTATTAACTGGTGTGTTGATGTGTTGGGTGATGGCTGACTATCAATGTAGTAAGAGGTGGATGCCATCGAGTGTTGTGGCATTAACAAATAGAAATTTATGTTACAGTGCAAAAGTAGATGCCCCAAGTCCAACTCCATACACCATGTGTGGAAAAGGAGTACTTTTTTGGTGAGGCTACCCACTAAGTTTAAGCATATAAATAAGCAGAGAAGGAAATTAAGAATATCTCCATTGTAATGGCAAGCGAAATGGGACAAGCATCAGTATGTTATTAGAGCAACCTGAAGTTAAAATTTGAAGCCTAGAGAGGACTTCTTAGTGGTAGATAAGGACAAATCCCAAGGGGACATCAAGGAGGGTGAGAGACTCATTCAGCTTAAATTCTTTTACTACCTAAGATGTTGTCAATGAGTCAAGTTGTTTGGGAATACAGCCCAAATTAGGTGGTAAATTTGATCCAAGGCAACATAATGACACGAGACTTGTCTTAAACCAATACCATGATAAAACAATGAAAATGACTTTGAAATGTTCATCAAAGAGTACTTGAAATTGTGATCATATAGTTTATTATACGACTCAACCAGTAGATTGTCTTGGGCCATCGCAATGGTAGCAACTGGACACATTGATAGTTTTGGCTAGTAGCAATGGTCACCCCATTGAGTTGTGCCATCACTAAACCACATGCATTTGTTTAGGCTAATGGGATCCTCATCTGACACATCTTAATATAAGAATAAAGGAGTCTGAAATGCTTCTGAATCAGTGAGTGAGCAAGCTTAGAAGATGCAAGGAAGCTTTTGGTGGGATCCTTTTGCAAAGGGTGTGAAATGAACTGACCCATATCTTTTGTGATGAGCTAAAGAGAGAGCATTGCTACTGCTACACACAAGATAATGAACTATGCCTCTGCAGGGTGTAGCCCAAGGAAATTGTAGTTGATGTATATGGAAAAACTGATAGGCAAATCGTTTACCTGAAAGGGGTATTGAGGGGGAAACGACCAATTGATAAAAATTGTAATTGGCTCCCTTCAAAGCTTCCCTTAGGATAGTTGAAGCCTTGATGAGTTGAGTAAAGAATTCTAGGCTCCAAGTGCTTCAATTTTAGTAGCAACATTTGGGATATTTGGTGAACAAAAGTAGACTTATGATGTACAACTTTGTGCTAACCTAGATCCCACAAAGTATGTTAGTTTGTTAAAACTACAATTTTGATGGTCATGGAAGTTAAAATTTGTTATGGAGACAAGGAGACAGTGAGATTATTTCTAGGGTTCTAATTGACAATAACTTTGAAAGAGAGTCAAATTAAAATTCTCTAACTTGGACATGGTGGTTGATGGCAGTGTCAAGTTGTTAGTGTGGTCATATAAAGATTTACAATTTCTTCTTAACAACCTATCAGCCCTAAGAACAGCCAAGCTAAAGGATGGGTGAAGTAGTTAGTGGAGCATTTAGTGGTGTCTAATGGACCTTCAATGCTTGAAAACCTGAATAGGCGAGTGCCTTCCATGCCAATTCAATGGAGCATTGTAGGTATGAGAAGTCCAAAAATTTGATCAACAATGTCTAGAAAAGGATTAACTCTTAATGTTAAGCAAGGGATCCCAGTCCTCAACCTATCGGTAGTTCACAAACTGCTCAAATTAGTTACACGATGAAGTGTGCCAGTTGGGGGACTAATTAGTAGTGAACAAAATTAGGGCCTACCCTTGGCATCAAATAATTGGCTTGACAAGACATGGGAAACCAAATTGTTTAACAAAAAAAAGTATTATGATGGTCATTGGGGATGCTCATGCTATATAATTTATCTATAGTGCCAGAAATGACAAGGTAAAGAAATTCAACATAATGTGACTAAGATGTAGGAGTAATTATAACTCTCTTAATGTAGCTAAACAAATCATTATCTAGTTATTGATGTGTAGGAATGGATTTAAGTGATTTTGACTATCCTCATCCATTATCTAGTGAAACCACATTTAAGGGAATGAGCTTTAGCATCTTTAGGAATTGAAAACAACGTTGAGCTCTAGACTAGTAAAACTTTATGAGATGACATAAGGGGAGTAGCACAAGTGAGAGTTGACATACTAATGAAATTGAAATACCATTGCTTTTATTAATATTTTACTAATTCTATTAGATAACAACAAGGTTGAGCCTCTACTTTCGGTTCCAAGCCTTTCATCAATGGGTCCATCCTTGTAGAGGACTTTGTTAGGTGAGGAGTTTTGGCTATGATGGCTCATCTACTAAATTATAAGATAGATGTCTTAAGAAGAATTCAGCAAGAATAGAGATCTCATTTTTAACAAATTGGAAAATCTTTTTTGATTTTTATTTCCAATATGAATACAAATCAAGAAAGTATGGCCTATCTATCCTTTAAGCTTCTCGAATTTAAAGCTTGAGGTGTCAAAGAGGTTACATAGAGATAACTAGCTTTTGATACTAAAGCATTCATAACAGCATTACTTTTTGATCCTTTAAAATAAGCAATTCCTATCATTATGAAGCAAAATTCACCAAGTGTTGTAATGTTCACCAGCTAATAAGTAACATAAGATGGGTTTAAGCAATTATGATTTAGGTTAGGTTTATCCTACTAATTGTTGTGTCATGATTGTAATTTAAGCTTGTATGAGGGGAGCCATTGATTAATAATATTGACCATTGTGCTTGATTAAAAAGCTAGTGGCATGAAACTATCATGTGTAGGATTATGAATGAATACCTCTAAGTCAAATTCCATACTATGATGCATTACCAGGAACCACAATTCTTATGTTGGTTCATAGGCGGGGCTTTGCACCTAATGGTACATGACATGGTCTTGCCTTGTGTTGTAGAAGTTTGGATGACACATGCATCACAAGAAATTGTAGCTAATTAAGAATAGTAGGTGGAATCCTTTCTAAGTGACTTAAATTTATGAGGACACATTATTAGAGGCAAAGTGGCTTTGTTGTTAAGATCCACCAAGATACAAAACAATGTCATAGCAATTTCTTCCCTTCACACTCATAGACATTATAAAGGTTTCAAAACACCTCATGCTCGCTTGGTTGCTTACTCATCCTATTAAGTTTGCTGTACTTGCTCCACTAATTATGATTCTTTCTATGCGCTTTTTGTGGTGCTGTTTGAACTCTTTTTTGAGTACAAGGTTGATTTTCCTCACATTGCTCATCGTGCAAGTTGGATGGTACAATGAAGGAATTATTACATTTTTCCTTCTTCACAAATTGTCACAATCCCTTGAGATCCAAACTTATGTCATAGTAGATTCATCCTTAAAATTCTAAATATGTCACACAAAATTTAAAAAATTTGTCTTGCTTTCATCCATTATTAAAGCAACACCTGTAGCAATTATATGTGCATGGCAAACATTCTCACCCGTTTAACCCTATTCATCGCTTGTGATTTCTCAAACATGGATTCGAAACTGCTCTATTGGGAAACTTTCCTTCTTCCTTGACGAAATTATTGCAAAATGCAATCTGAAATAGGTAATGTAAATAGCAGTGAAGTTGATATCTTCTTCTTCTTCTACTTGTTCTTCTTCTTCTTCTTGCCCTTCTTCTTCTTCCTCCTCTTCTTCCCCTTCTACTTCTTCCTCCTCTACTTCTCTTCTTCTTCCTCTTCCTGTTCTCTTCTTCTTCCTCTTATTTTTCTCCCTCTTCTTTTTCTCCCTCATCTTCCTCCTCTTTTGCTTCTCCCTCTCCTTCTTCCTCTTCTTCTTCTCCCTCTTCTTCTTTTCCCTCTTCTCCTTCCACTTCTTCTTCTTCCTCTTTGTCCACTTCTTCTTCTTCCTCTTATTTTTCTTCCACTTCTTCTTCTTCTACCCCTCCTTCTTCTTCCACTTCTTCTTCTTCCTCTTCTTTTTCTTCATCTTCTTCTTCTTCT
>JAIUJO010003856.1:12500-15000 GCA_023846275.1 Vanilla planifolia | reverse complement strand
TCTTCTTATTCTTCTTCTTTTTCTTCTTCCTCTTCATCTTCTTCTTCTTCTTCTTCTACCACTTCTTATCCATCTTCTTCTTTCACTTACTTCTTCTTCCTCTACCACTTCTTCTTACTCATCTTCTTGTTATTTTTCTTCTTCATCATCTTGAACTTCTTTTCCTTCTTCTTGTTCACCTTCTTCTTCTATCCTTCTTCTTCCTCTTCTTCTTCTTCTTCTTCCTCAGGTTCGACTTCCTTTTCGTTAACTTTACCTTCTTCTTCTTCTTCTATTTCGACTACAACTACAAGTTCTTCTTCTTCATCTTCTTCTTCTTCTTCTTCTTCTTTTGCTTCCTTTTCTTCTTCTTATTCTTCTACTTCTTCTTCTTCTTCTCCTCTTCTTCTTTTTCTCCTTCTCCTTCTCCTCCTTCTTCTCCTTCTTCTTCTTCTTCTTCTTCTTTTTCTTCTTTCTCTTCTTCTTCAGTTTCATCTTTTTCTTCTTCTTATTCATCTTCTTAATCTCCTCCATCTTTTCCTTCTCCTTCCTCTTCTTCTTCTTCATCTTTTTCTACAACTGCAACTTCTTCATTTTCTTTTTCTTCTTCGTCTTCTTCTTCTTCTTCTTCTTCTTAACCTTCTTCTTCAACTACTACTCTTTTCTAATCTCTTCTTTTTCTTCTTCTTCTTCTTCTTCTTCTTATCCTTCTTGCTTTTCTACTTCTTCATCATCTTTTTCTTATTCTTTTCTTTTCTTCTTCTTATTCTTCTTCTTCTTTTCTTCTTATTCTTCTTTTCTTCTCCGTCTCCTTCTCCTTCTCCTTCTCCTTCTCCTTCTTCTTCTTCTTCATCTTCTTCTTACCATTCTTCTTCTTCCCCTTCTTTATCTTCTCTTACTAATTTTTCTTCATCATCTTCTTCTTCAAACTCTTCTTATTCTTCCTCATCTTACTTCTCTTTTTTCATCTTCATCATCTTCTTCTTCTTCTTCTCGTTATTCTCCCTCTTTTTCTTCAGCTTTTTTTCTATTTTTTTTATTCTTCCTTCTTGTCCTCTTCTCCCTCTTACACTTCTTATTCATTTTCTTTTTCTTTTTCTTTTTCTTCTTCTTCTTCTTCTTCTTTATCTTCTCCTTCTTCTTCTTCTTCTTCTTCTTCGTCTTCCTCCACCTATTGTTCAGCCTCTTCTTCTTATCAATTTTCTTCTTCTTGTTCTCCATTTTGTTTTTGTTCTTCTTCTTCTTCGTCGTCTTCTTTTTCCTCTTCTTCTTCTTCTTCCTCTTCCTCTTCTTCTTCCTCTCCTTCTTCTTCCTCTTCTTCTCCTTCTTCTTCTTCTCCTAATTCTTTTTCTTCTGTCTTCTACTTCTTCTTCTTCTACTTCTTCATCATCATCATCTTCTTCTTCTTCTTCTCCTTCTTCCTCTTCCTCTTTCTCTTCTACTTCTTCTTCTTCTTCTTCTTCTTCTTCTATATCTTCTTGTTCTTCTTGTTCTTCTTGTTCTTCTTCTTCATCTTCTTCTTGTTCTTATCCTTCTTCTTGTTCTTCTTCTCCTTCATCTTTTCCTTCTTCCTCTCATTCTTCTACTACTTCCTATTCTTGTTCTTCTTCTTCTTCTTCTTCTTCAACTTCAACTTTTTCTTCTTCATCTTCTTTTATTTCTTCTGCTTCTTGCTCTTCTTCTTCTTCTTCTCCTTCTCCTTCTTCTTCTTCTTCTTCTTCTTCTTCTTCGTCTTCTTCTTCTTCTTGTTCTTCTTCTTCTTCTTCATCTTCTTTTTCCTCTTCTTCTTCTTCTTCTTCTTCTTCTTCCTCTTACTTCTTCTACTTCTTCTTCTTCTTCTACTTCTTCTTCCTCTTTTTCTTGCTCTTTGTCTTCTTCTTCTATTTCATCTCTTCACTTCTTCTCCTTCTTCTTCTTCTTCTTCTTCATTTTCTTCTCATTTATCATCTTCTTCCTCTTCTTCTTATTTTTCCTCTTCTTCGTCTTCATCTTTTTGTTCTTCATCTTCTTCTTCCTCTACTTCTTCTTCAATAACTACCACTACTACTACGGTAATTACTGCTACTGCTTCTTCAACTCTGTCCTCTTAACGTTCTTCTTCTTCTCCTACCTCTTCTTCTTCTTCTTCTACTTCCTTTTACTTCTCCTTTTTCATGGTCTTCTTCTTCTTCTTCTACTAATACTGCTACTACTACAACTTCTTCCTCTTCTACTTCAGCGTGTTCTTCTTCTCCTTTTTTTTCGTTTTCTTCTTCTTCTACTTCTTTATCTTCTTCTTTTTCTTGTACTACTACTTATTCTTCACCTTCTTCTTATCCTTCTTCTTCCTCTTCTTCCTTTTCTTCTTCTTCTTCATGCTCACCTTCTTCTTCTTTTCTTCTTCTTCTTGTTCTTCTTCTTCTTCTTTTACTTCTTATTTAACTTCTTCTATTTTAACTTTGTCTTCTTACTCTTTTTTTCCTTCTTGTTCATCTTCTTCTTCTTCATCTCCTTCTTCCTTTTCTTCCTCTTCTTCTTCTTC
>JAIUJO010002272.1:42500-49652 GCA_023846275.1 Vanilla planifolia | reverse complement strand
AAGAAAGAGAAGGGAAGAAGAAGAAGAAGAAGAAGAAGAGGAAGAAAGAGAATAGGAAGAGGAAGAATAAGAAGAAGAAGAAGAAGAAAAGAACAAGAAGATGAAGAAGAAGGAGAACTAGAAGTAAAAGTAGAAGAAGAAGAAGAATTGGAAGAAGAGGTAGAAGAAGAAGAGGAGTAGGAAGAAGAAGAAGAAGTAGAAGAAGAAGAAGAGGATGAAGAAGAAGAATAGGAAGAACAAGATGAAAAAGAAGAAGAAGATGAAGAAGAAGAAGATGAAGAAGAAAAAGAAGAGGAAGAGGAAAGAGAAGAAGAAGAAGAAGAAGAAGAAGTAGCAGAAGAAGAAGATGAAGAAGAAGAAGAAGAGGAAGAAGAAGAAGAAGAAGAATGAGAAGGAGAACAAGAACAAGAAAAAGAGGAGGAAGAAGAAGATGAATGAGAAGAAAAGGTGGAAGAAGAACAACAAGAAGATGAAAAAGAAAATGAAGGAGAAGAAGAAGGGGAAGAAGTTGAAGAAGAAGAAGTAGAGGAGGAGGAGGAAGAAGAAGAAGATGATGATGATGATGAAGAAGAGGAAAAAGAAGAAGAGGAAGAAGAAGATGAAGAAGATGATGATGAAGAGTAAGGAGAAGAAGAAGAAGTAGAAGAAGAACAAAAAGATGAAGGAGAACAAGAAAGAAGAAGAAGATGAAGAAAAAGAAGAAGAAGAGGAAGAAGAAGAAGAAGAAGAAGAAGAAGAAGAAGAAGATGAAGAGGAAAAAGAAGAAGAAGAAGATGATGATGTAGAAGAAAAGGAAGAAGAAGTAGAAGAAGAAGAAGAAGAAGAAGAAGAGAAATAGGAGAAGGGAGTCAAAGAAGAAAAAGAAGAAGAAAAGGAAGGAGAAGAGGAAGGAAAAGAAGAAGAAGTATAAGAAGAAGAAGAAGAAGAGGAAGAAAAAGAAGGATGAAGAAATGAAGAAGAAGAAGAAAAAGAATAAGAAGAAGAAGAAAATGAGAAGAAGAAGAAGAAGAAGAAGAAGGTGAAGAAGAAGAAGGAAAAGAAGAAGAAGGAGAAGAAGTAAAAGAAGAAGAAGAAAAAGAAGAGGAACAAGAAGAAGAAGATAAAGAAGAGGTAGAAGAATAAGAACAAGGAAAAGAAGAAGAAAGAGAAGTCGAAGAAGAGAATGAAGAAGAAGGAAATTATCAAGCCCCACACCTCAAACAAGTACCACTAGATAAAGAAAACATCAGAGACTTTTTGCTGTTACAACGTCGAGTGAGGACATGGAACAAAAACCCAAAGCGGGAACCTACTTGTGAGACAAACCCCAACTTCTATTCGAACCCATTTAAAAAAGAAACCCTGGAACTGAACTAAATTATTTGCATATTGACCTAAAATCTGAAAATATAAACAAATTTTTTTTTAAAAGTTTACTCACACCAAAACCTCCCCTCTCTCATACATCTGGTGAAAAGGTCTCTCCTGTATCAACAACTTTCTCAGCTCAGCTCTTGGTGTAGTGGATACATGGGATCCATGTCCTTTGATGTAAGCATTAAGGAAATTTTTATAGATCTTCATAGATAAATCCATAATAATTGACCAAGCTTCTTTCCTTTCCCTCACTCTAGTAAAGAGGTGAGTGACATTTTCTATTATAAAGTGCTTCATATGGAGCCATTTTGATGCTGGACTGACAACTATTATTTTAGGCAAATTTTACCAGAGGTAGGTGACTTTCCTAATCTCCTCCAAATCTAAAATATAAAGTTGCAATAAACCTTCTAAGATTTTTATAGTTCATTCTGATTAACCATCTGTTTGAGTATGGAAGGCTGTATTGAACCTTATACTTGTACCAAAAGTTTGATGTATACTCTTTCAAAAGTTGGAAATAAATTTAGGATCTCTATTAGAGATAATAACTTTTGATATCCTATACAACCTGATAATTTTGCCTTACATAATGTTGAGCTAAGTTTATAGAAGAATAAGTCATCTTTATAGTAAGAAAATAAGTAGTTTTTGTTTGTCTATTTGTAATTACCCAAATTACATCATGACCTACAGGTGATCTTAGTAATCCAACTACAAAATCCATTACCACTTCCTCTATTTCCATTCTGGTACTAGCAATGATTGTCGTAATCCTTTAGTCTTTTGTTGTTCTCCTTTGACTTGCTGGCAAATTAAACACCTTTGAACCCAATTAATCACATCTTTCTTCAATCCTAGCCATCAGTGTTATTATCTTAGCTCTTGATATATTTTATTCCTTCCTAGATGGATGGAATAGTGAGAGTTGTGAGCATCTTTTAATAGTAATTCTTTGATTTACTGATGTGCTAGTATACATAATCTATCTTAAAATCATAGTAAACCATCCTGATCCAATTTAAATTCAGATTCTCATCTTTTGTGGATCCTTTGGATTATCTTTCGTAGTTTTGGATCTTCAGCCTGGTCTTCTTTAATCGACATCAACCAATCTAGCCTTATAGATAGGTGAGCTTGTAACATTGTATTTTATCATATTTTAGATTTTAATTTTAACTTATCCATCTCAAAGATTAATTCTTTTTCTTTTGGGATAGTTAATAAGCTGTTAACATTGGCTTTTCTACTGAGATTATTTATTACCACATTTGCTTTAATTGAATGATATGTGATTTCTACATCATAATCTTCAATAAATTCCAATCATCTTCTTTGCCTAAAATTTAATTCTTTTTAGTGAAGATATATTTTAAGCTATGACGATCAGTAAATATCATACATTTAACTCTGTATAAGTAATATCTCCAAATTTTTAGGCAAAAATTATAATTACTAGCTGCAAATCATGCATAGGATAATTCTTTTCATGTGATTTAAGCTGTCTAGATACAAAGGCAATTACCTTCTGATGTTGTATCAATACACATCATAGCCCTTAAACAAGGCATAATTGTATATTTGATAACCCTTTGTGTCTTCTGGCATTACTAGAATTGGAGCTATAGTTAATTTCTCTTTCAGTACTTGAAAGCTATTCTCACAAGCTATTTCTCATCCAAATTTTGTTGTCTTCCATGCTAAATTGGTTAATTGTGCGACAATCTAAGAAAAACCCTTAACAAACTTCCTATAATATCTGGCTAATCCCAAGTAGCTTATGATCTCAATCATGGTTGTGGATCTTGGCCAATCTATGGTAGTCGAAATCTTTTGTGAATCTATAAAGATCCCTTTTGCATTGACAACATGTCCTAAGAAAATGACTTTGGATAACCAAAAATAGCATTTCAAAAATTTGGCATATAATTGATTTCCTCTCAAAGTCTTTAATGTTAAATGCAAAAATGTATCATGTTCTTGCAAGAACTTTGAATAAATTAGGAAATCATCAATTAAGACAATAATAAAGTGGTCCAAATATTTCTTGGACACTTGATTCATTAAATCCATAAAGGTTCTTGGTGCATTCATTAGCCCAAAGGGTAGTACTAAGAATTCATAGTGTCCATACCTGGTTCTAAAAGCTATCTTCGAAACATCTTGCTTGATTTTTAACTGATGATATCTGGATTGCAGATCAATTTTGTAAAATACAACTACTCTATACAACTGATCAAATAACTCATCAATCTGTGGCAAAGGATATTTGTTCTTGATAGTGATTTTATTGATTTCTTGATAGTCAACACACATACGAAGACTACAGTTTTTGTTTTCACAAATAGGATTGGTGCCCCACATAGGGACACACTTGGCCTAATAAATTGTTTGTCTAATAATTCTTGTACTTGTATTTTGATTTCTTGTAGTTCAATAGGTGCCATATGATAGGGAGATTTTAAAATTGGCTCAGCATCGGGAATCAATTGAATTTCAAATTTAATTTCCCTATCTGGGGGTAACCCTGATAATTCCTCCAGGAAACATCCAAATATTCTTTAACTATCAATACTTCTAAGGGTTGACAAAATTATCTATCCAAATCCACAATAGATACCAGACATCCTTCACAGCCTTTCTTCAGTAGCTTCTGGGCTTTGAGCATAACTATGATAGGAATTTTTCTCCCTTGGCCAAAATAGATTAATTTATCTTCTCCAAGGATTGAGATTTCAATCCTCTTTTCATAACAATCTATTTTTACTTTATGCTCAACCAACCAATCTATGCCAAGAATTATGTCAAATTCCATCAGAGGTAGGATGTGTAGCAATACTAAGAATTTCTTTCCTCTGATATCTATCTCATCTACAATAAACTTTTGTACACTGATATTATTTTCATCCAACATTTTTACTACTAATAGATATTTCATGGAGTGTAATAAGATATTTATTTGCCTTGATGCATTAGTGGATATAAAAGAATGTGAGGCTCCATAATCAAAGAGTACAAAAACATATAATTTGTATAATTCTAGCATATCTATAATAATGTTAGTGGATATAAAAGCATGTGAGGCTCCAAAATCAGAAAGTACAGAAACAGGTAATTTGTGTAAAACTGGTATACCTGTAATTACGTCAGGAGAGTGCAGAGCATCTTGTTGAGTGAAGTAATAAATACGCATCTGACCTCCCTTTCCTGTCGCTTCTCCTCTAACCGTAGCACCTGAAGTTGTCGTAGATCCGTGGCCTCTACCTCCACTTGCATCACCAATATCTCCATTAGTTGAAACACTGACAATTTTAAATTCTAAAAAGTTTGGGCAATCTCTAGCAATATGCCCTGGTTCTTTGCATAGTTAGCATCTGATTTGTCAGATAAACTCAAATCTACATTCTTCTTTATGCCATTTTTCACATTTCCTGCATCTACTCATTCCACTTGAACTTCAACTGACTCTGGTAATGCTTGATTCATATGGTCTGAACCTAGTAGATCTTGAATAAGTAGAAGTTTCTCCTCTTAAAAAACTTGGGCCATCTCCTTTTCTTGTGAATCTAAATTGAGACTATAGAGAATCAAATCTTTTCTTCTCTTCATCTTTACTAGTTGCCAGCAAACAGAGTTCCAACTCAACCTTGTAGGCATGCTTCAATAACTCCACATAGTTTGTTGATCGAACTTCTACTAAAACTGCTTGAATTTCATCCCGTAAGCTTCATGGAAACATGTAACATCGTTGTTCTTTTGGTGCTACTAAATGCGGCACATATTTAGCCAGGTGGGAGAATTTGATTTCATACATGGTAACTGACATATTACCTTGCCTAAGATTATTCAACTCCTCCCTCATTTTTGCTTTAATTGAAAGGGGCATATACCATTGCACAAATTCTTTTGTGAATTCTTCTCAGGAGAAGTCTTTTATTGGTTGGCTTAAAAATTGAAGTCGATGTCAAGAACTCCACCACAGTCTGGCAGCATCTCTTAGTACCAAAACTACCAAGGCCACCTTTCTATCATCTAGGCAGACATACCTTCAAAGATAATATTCATTTGCTCTAGCCAGTTTTCCACAATCATAGGATCCTCTTCCTTAGCAAAAGAAGGGGGATGCATCCGTTGAAATTGGTCATGTCGATGGATGCCTCTCCTCGATGGCTACCAATGCTTGTAATTGATCACAACAAAGAGACTAAGGTTTTCACTAATTCTTATTGTGTTTCTCCTTGTTGCTCTTTTTCTTTACCCTCATCTATATTTTCAAATTCAGATATTTCCTTGGTTTGGAGTATATTGCAATCTTACAAAACCACATAAGATATTTAACAACTAACGTCTAAGTGAAAAGTAACACTACCGTTGCAATGCATATGCTGTGCTAGTATCCTCACTCCCATTTCTCACCTATTCCTGAACTAAAGCTCTGATACCAAATTATCAAGCCCCCACCTCAAAAAAGTACCACTACATAAACAAAACATTATAGATTTTTTGTTGTTACAACATCGAATGAGGACAAGGAACAAAAACCCAAGGTGGGGACCCAATGATGAGACAAACCCCAACTCCTATTCGAACCCATTTCAAAAATAAACCATGGAACTGATCTAAAATATTTAAATAGTGACTTAAAATCCCAAAATATAAACAAAATATGTTTTAAAAGTTTGCTCACACAAAAACCTCTCCTCTCTCACACATCTGGTGAAAAGGCTCTCCTATATTAGCAACTTTTTCAGCTCTCAGTGTAGTTGATACATGGGATGCATGACCTATGACGTAATCACTAATAAGATTTTTATAGACCTCAATAGATAAATCCATAATAATTGACAAAGTAAATGAAAAGACATACCATGAACAGTGAAGATGAATCAGATGCATAAAATTAAAGCCATATAAGATGTCATATATAAAGCTAGATGAAAAACCAAAAGAAATACCAATTCCTTATTATTTTGGATTATAGTTTTGTCATTACCGAGCCCGATTCCCTTGGACGCATTATCCTCTATGGATCCAATCATCATCAAGAAATGACCTCTAGCTAGCATCCAACCAAGCACAAAACACTAGCCAAATATCTAATCTAAGGATCGATACCCTATGATCCCACATGCTTCGCCTAGTGCCATAAAGAAGGTATGGTACCTATTCCCTATGATCCAATGCACTGGGCCTGGTGTAAATTATCATGGAGTCATAACACATAACACTAGGTAGATATCTAATCCGAAGATCGATAACCTACTATCCTACACGCTGAGCCTAGTGGTGAGAATAATGTTCTATGGAATCCCTTTTTGTTATCGTCATTTTTTCAAAACTTAATCTAGATAATTGAGCCATATCAAAAGACCATTTCATTCCCTATTGTTTCTTTCTTTACCAAACTTCTTTTTTTAGTTTTTAGGAAATTGAAATAAATAACAAAAACCAAAAATCCATGTGATAGTTAGAAAACCATGTAAAAATATATATTAATATGTTACATCATAAGGTTAGGAATTTATCTACCTCTTCTTGATGTCCTTACGAAAAAATCCTCGCCGACCGTCACTATTGCATGATAAAACTCTTGAAATCCTCGTCGACTGTCACTATCACCATACGAACCTTATGGAATCTTCTAAGAGCACTGTGGCGGCTAGCAAAAATCCTGCACTTAATGAATTCTTGCTACAATCATAATTTCACAGAGCCTCAGACTCCAACAATCTCCCCACACTCGTGTTTACATAGAAAAGCTTTTCGAACACTTTCCCCATAATCAGATTAGTTTTC
>JAIUJO010002272.1:32500-35000 GCA_023846275.1 Vanilla planifolia | reverse complement strand
AGAAGTAGAAGAAGAAGAATAAGAATAAGGAGAAGTACAAGATGAAGAAGTAAAAGAAGAGGAAGAAGAAGAAGAAGAAGAAGAAAACGAAGAAGAAGAAGAAGATGATGATGAAGAAGAAGAAGTGGAAGAGTAAGAAGAAGAGGCAGAGGAAGAAGAAGAAGAAAGTGAAGAAGAAGAAGTATAAGCAGAATAAGGAGGAGAAGAAGAAGAAGAAGAAGAAGAAGAAGAAGAAGGAGAAGAATAACAAGAAAAAGAAGATTAAGAAGAAGAAGAAGAAGAAGAAGACAAAGAAGATGAAGAAGATGTAGAATGTGAAGAATTAAAAGAAGAAGCAGAACAACAAGAAGAAGATGAGGAAGATGAAGAAGAAGAAGGGAAGATGACGAAGAAGACAAAGAAGGAGAAGTAGAAGAAGAAGATGGAGAAGAAGATGAAGAAGGAAGAAAAGAAGTAGAAGAAGATGATGATGATGATGATGAAGAAGAAGGAAGATGTGGAAGAAGACGAAGAAGAAGAAGAAGGAGAAGAAGAAGGAGGAGTAGAAGAAGATTAAGAAGAAGAAGAGGAAAAAGAGGAGGAAGAAGAAGAAGAATTAGAAGAAGATTGAGAAGGAGAAGAAGAAGAAGAAGATGATGCAAAAGAAGAAGAAGAAGAAGATGATGATGAAGAAGAAGGGAAAATGTAGAAGAAAAAGAAGAACAACAAGAAGAAGAAGCAGAAGAAGGAGAAGGAGAAGAAGGAGGAGAAGAAGAAGATTAAGAAGAAGAAGAGGAAGAAGAGGAGGAAGAAGAAGAAGAATTAGAAGAAGAAGGAGAAGGAGAAGAAGAAGGAGAAGGAGAAGAAGAAGAAGAAGAAGAAGAAGATGGGAAAGAAGAAGAAGAGGAAGAAGGAGAAAGAGAAGATGAAGTAGAAGAAGAAGAAGAAGATGAAGAAGAAGAAGAAGAAGAAGAAGAGGAAGAAGAAGAAGAAGAAGAAGAAGAAGAAGAAGAGGAAGAAGAAGAACAAGAAGAGGGAGAAAGAAGAAGAGGAAGAAGAAGTAGAAGAAGAAGAAGAAGAAGACGAAGAAGGAGAAGAAGAAGAGGAAGAAGAAGAGGAAGAAGTAGAGGAAGAAGAAGAAGAAGAAGAAGAAGAAGAAGAGGAAGAAGAAGAGGATGAAGAAGAAGAAGAAGAAGAAGAAGAAGAGGAAGAAGAAGAGGAAGAAGAAGAAGAAGAAGAAGAAGAAGACGAAGAAGAAGGCGAAGAAGAAGAAGAAGAAGAAGAAGAAGAAGAAGGAGAAGAGAGAAGAAGAAGAAGAAGAAGAAGAAGAAGAAGAAGAAGAAGAAGAAGAAGAAGTAGTAGTAGTAGTAGAAGATGGTGATGATGAAGAAGAAGAAGAAAAGAAGGAGAAGTAGAAGAAGAAGAAAAGAACAAGGAGAAGGAGAAGGAGAAGAAAGTGGAGAAGAAGTAGAAGAAGACCAAAAAGAAAATGAAGAAAAGAAGAAGAAGATGAAGAAAAAGAAGAAGTGAGAGAGGAAGAAGAAGAGGCAAAAGAAGAAGAAGAAGAAGAAGAAGAACAAGACAAAGAAGAAGAAGTGCAAGAAGAATAAGAAGAAGAATTAGAAGAGGAAAGGGGAAGAAGGGGAGGAAGAGGAGGAAGAAGAAGAAGAAGAAGAAGAAAAAGAAGAAGAAGAAGAAGAAGAACCAGAAGAAAAAGAAGTGGAAGAAGATATGAAAGAGGAAGAAGAAGAAGAAGAAGAACGAAGGACAAGAAGAAGAAGCAGAAGAAGTAGAAGAAGAAGAAGAAGAAGAAGAAAAAGAAGAGGAAGAAGAAGGGGAAGAAGAAGAAGAAGAAGAATAGGAAAAAAAAGAAGTAAAAAAAAAGAACTAGAAGAAGAAGAAGAAGAAGAAGTAGAAGTAGTCGTAGTAGTAAAAAAAGAAGAAGAAGAAGACGGAGAATAAGAAGAAGAGGAAGAGGAAGAAGAAGAAGAAGAATAAGAAGAAGGAGAAAGTGGAAGAGGGAGAAGTGGATGAAGAAGGAGCAAGTTGTAGTACAAGAAGAAGAAGAAGAAGAGGAATAAGAAGAAAAGAAAAAGACAAAGTAGAAGAAGAAGAAGATGATGAAGAAGAAGAAGAAAAAGAAGAAGAAGAAGAGGAAGAAGAGGAATAAGAAGAAGAAGATGGGGAAGAAGAAGTGGAAGAAGAAGAAGAACAAGAACAAGAAGAAAAAGAAGAAGAAAATGAAGAAGAAGAAGAGGATGAAGAAGAAGAATAAAAAGAAGAAGAAGAGGAAGTATAATAAAAATAAAAAGAAGAAGATGATTATTATGATGATGAAGAAGGAGAAGGAGGAGAAGAAGATTATGAAGAAGTTGATGGAGAAGAAGGTGAAGAAAAAGAAGAAGAAGAAGAAGAAAGATAAGCAGTAGAAGAAGAAGAAGAAGAAGAAGAGGAGGAGGAGGAGAAGGAGGAGGAAGTAGAAGAAGAAGAAGGAAAAGAAGAAGAACAGGAATAGGAAGAA
>JAIUJO010002272.1:20000-27500 GCA_023846275.1 Vanilla planifolia | reverse complement strand
AGAAAAGGAAGAAAAGAAGAAAAGAAAGAGGAAGAAGACAAAGAAGAAGAGGAAGTCAAAGATGATGAAGAAAAAGAGAAGATGAAGATGAGGAAGTTGAAGATGATGAAGAAGGAGAAAAAGAAGAAGAAGAAGAAGTAGAAGAAGAAGAACGAGAAAAGAAGAGGAAGAGGAATTAAAAGAAGAAGAAAAAGAAGAAGGAGAAGGAGAAGACAAAGGAGAAGAAGTTGAAGAAGAACAATAAGAAGAAGAAGAAGATTACAAAGTAGAAGATGAAGAAGAAGAAGAAGAAAATAAAGAAGAAGAAGAAGAAGAAGAAGAAAAAGTTGAAGAATAAGAATAAGAAGATGAAGAAGATAAAGATGGAGTAGAAAATGAAGTAGAAGAAGAAGATGAGGAAGAAGAACAAGAGGAGGAGGAGGAGGAAGAAGAAGAAGAAGATGAAGAAGAAGAAGAAGAAAAAGATGAAGAATAAGAATAAGAATAAGAAGAAGATAAAGATGAAGTAGAAAAAGAAGAACAAGAAGAAGAGGAAGAAGAACAAGAGGAGGAGGAGGAAGAACAAGAAGAAAATGAAGAAAAGAAGAAGAAGAAGAAGAAGAAGAAGTAGAAGAGGGAGAGGTAGAGGAAGAGGCAAAACAAGAAGAAGAAGAAGAAGACAAAGAAGAAGAAGTGCGTGGAGAAGAAGAAGAATTAGAAGAGGAAAGAGAAGAAGAAGAAGAATAAGAAGAAGAAGAAGATGAAGAAGAAGGTGAACAAGAGGAAGAAGAAGAAGAAGAAGAAGATGATGATGATGAAGAAGAAGAGGAACAAGAGGAAGAAGAAGAAGAAGAAGAAGAAGAAGAAGAGGAAGAAGATGTAGAAGAGGAAGAAGAAGAAGAAAAAGAAGAGGAAAAAGTAGAAGTAAAAGAAAAGAAGTAGAAGATGAAGAAGATGATGACTACGAAAAAAAAGGCGAAGAAGAATAAGAAGAAGAAGGAGAAGAAATAGAAGGAGGAGAAGGAGTCGAAGAAGAGGAAGGAGAAGAAGAAGAAGAAAAAGAAGTAAAAGGAGAAGAAGTAGTAGAAGAAGAAGGAGACGAAGAAAAAGTAGAAGAAAAGAATAAGAAGAAGGAGAGGAAAATATACAAGAAGAAGAAGAAGAAGAAGAAGAGGAAGAAGAAGAAGAAGAGGAAGAAGAAGAAGAAGACGAAGAAGAAGAGGAGCAAGAAGAAGAAGAAGATGAAGGAGAAAAGTAGAAGAAGAAGAAGGAGAAGAAGAAGAAAGAGTAGTAGTAAAAGAAGAAGAAGAATAGTAAGAAGAAGAAGAAGAAGAACAAGAAGATGGAGAGGAAGAACTAAAAGAAGAAAAGAAGAAGAAGAAGAAGAAGAAGAAGAAGAAAAATAATAATAAGAACTAGAAGAAGAATAAGAAGAAGAAGAAGAAGAAGAATAAGAATAAGAAGAAGAAGAAGAAGAAGAAGAAGAAGATGATGATGAAAAAGAAGAAGAAGAGGAAGAAGAAGAAGAAGAAGAAGTCGAAGAAGAAGAGGTAGAAGAACAAGTACAAAAAGAAGAAGAAGAAGAAGAAGTAGGAGAATAAGAAGAATAAGAAGAATAAGAAGAATGAGAATAATAAGAAGAAGAAGAAGAGGAAGAAGAAGAAGAAGATAAAGAAGAAGAGGAGGAGGAGAAGGAAGAGGAAGAAGAAGAAGAAGGAGAAAAGTAGAAGTAGAAGAAGGAAAAGAAGAAAGAGTAGTAGTAGTAGTAGAAGAAGAAGAATAATAATAATAATAAGAAGAAGGAGAGGAAGAAGTAAAGAAGAAAAAGAAGAAGAAGAAGAAGAAGAGGAATAAGAAGAAGAAGAAGATGATGATGAAGAAGAAGAAGAATAGGAAGAAGAAGAAGAAGAAAAAAGAAGAAGCAGACGAAGAAGAAGAAGTAGAAGAAGAAGAAAAAGAAGAAGGAGAAAAAGAAGTAGAAGCAGAAGAATAAGAAGAATAAGAATAATATTAACAATAATAATAATAATAATAATAAGGGGAAGAAGAAGAAGAAGATGAAGAAAAGGAGGAGGAGGAGCAAGAGGAAGAAGAAGAAGAAGAAGAAGAATGGGAAGAAGAGGTCAAAGATGAAGAAGAAGAAGAAGAATAAATAGAAGAAGAAGAAGAAGATGATGAGAATGAAGAAGAAGATGAAATGCAAGATGAAGAAGAAGGGGGAGAACAAGATGAAGAAGAAGAGGAAGACGAGGAAGAAGTAGAAGGGTAGGAAAATGTACAAGAAGGAGAAGAAGAAGAAGAAGAAGAAGAAGAAGAAAATTTAGAAGAGGAAGATGATGTAGAGGAAGAAGAAGAAGAAAAAAGATAAGAAGAAGAAGACGACAGAGAAGGAGAAGAAGAAGATGAAGAAGAAAAGAAGAAGAAGAAATGGAGAAGAAGAAGGGGAAGGAGTTGGAGAAGAAGAAGTACAAGAAGAAGTAGAAGATGAAGAAGAGGAATACGTAGATGAAGAAGAAGAAAAAGAAGAGGAAGGAGGAGAAGAAGAAGTAGAAGATGAAGAAGAAGAAGAAGTGGAAGAGAAAGATTAAGAAGAAGAAGTTAAAAAATAAGAAGAAGAAGAAGTTGTAGTAGAAGTAGAAGAAGAAGAAGAAGAAGAAGAAGAAGAAAATGTAGAAGAAGAAGAAGACGAGAAAGAAGAAGAAGAAGAAGAAGAAGAAGAAGAAGTAGAGGAAGAAGAAGAATAAAAAGAAGGAGTACAAGATGGTGATGATGATGATGAAGAAGAAGTAAAAGAAGGAGAAGTAGAACAAGAAGAAAAGAAGAAGGAGAAGTAGAAGGAGAGCAAGAAGATAATGAAGAAAAGAAGAAGAAGAAGAGGGAGAGGAAGAAGAAGAGGCAAAAGAAGAAGAAGAAGAAGAAGAAGACAAAGAAGAAGAAGTGCATGGAGAAGAAGAAGAAGAATTAGAAGAGGAAAGAGAAAAAGAAGAAGAGGAAGAAGAAGAAGATGAAGAAGAAGAGGAACAAGAGGAAGAAGAAGAAGAAGAAGAAGAAGATGTAGAAAAGGAAGAAGAAGAAGAAGAAGAACAAGTAAAAGAAGAAGAAGAAGGGGAAGAAGAAGAAGTAGAAGAAGAGGAAAAACAAGAATTAAAAGAAAAAGAAGTAGAAGAAGGAGAAGATGATGACGACGAAAAAAGAAGACGAAGAAGAATAAGAAGAAGAATAAGAAGAAGGAGAAGAAATAGAAGGAGGAGAAGGAGTAGAAGAAGAGGAAGGAGAAGTAGAAGAAGCAAAAGAAGTTGAAGGAGAAGAAGTGGTAGAAGAAGAAGGTGAAGAAGAAAAAGTAGAAGAAAAAGAAGAAGAAGAAGGAGAGGAAAAATTAGAAGAAGAAGAAGAAGAAGAAGATGAAGAAGAAGAGAAGGAAGAAGTAGAAGAAGAAGGGGAATAAGAAGAAGAAGAAGAAGGAGAAGAAGAAGAAGAAGGAGGAGGTGAAGAAGAAGAAGGAGAAGAAGAACAAAGAATAGTAGTCGTAGAAGAAGAAGCAGAAGAAGAAGAAGAAGAATAGTAAGAAGAAGAAGAAGAAGAAGAAGGAGAGTAAGAAGTAAAAGAAGAAAAGAAGAAGAAGTAGAAGAAAAAGAATAAGAAGAAGAAGATGAAGAATTAGAAGAAGAAGAAGAAGATGAAGAAGAAGAAGAAGAAGATGAGGAAGAAGAAGAAGAAGAAGAAGAAGAAGAGGAAGAAAAAGAAGACAAAGAAGAAGAAGAAGTAGAAGAAGAAGAAGAACAACAAGAAGAAGAAGAACAAGAAGAAGAAGAAGAACAATAAGAAGAATAAGAAGAATGAGAATATAAAGAAGAAGAAGAAGAAGAAGAAGAAGATAAAGAAAAAGAGGAGGAGGAAGAGGACGAAGAAGAAGAAGAAGAAGGAAAAAAGTTGAAGAAGAAGAAGAAGAAGAAAGAGTAGTAGTTGAAGAAGAAGAAGAAGAAGAAGAAGAAGAAGGAGAGGAATAAGAATGAGAAGAACAAGATGAAGAAGAAGAAGAAGAATAAGGACAAGAATAAGAAGAATAACAAGAATAAGAATAAGAAAAAGACGAAGAAGAAGAGGAAGAAGAAGAAGAAGAAGAAGGAGAATGGGAAGAAGAGGAAAAAGATGATGAGGAAGAAGAAGAATAAAAAGAAGAAGAAGAAGAAGAAGAAGAAGAGGAAGAAGATGAAGAAGAAGATTAAGAAGAAAATTAAGAAGAAGAAGAATATGAAGGAGAAGAACAATTAGGAGAAGAAGAAGTATAAGTAGAGGTAGAAGAAGAAGAAGTAGAAGTAGAAGAAGAAAAACAACAAGAAGAAGAAGAAGAAATCAAAGAAGGACAAGAACAAAAAGAAGAAGAAGGAGAAGAAGTAAAAGAAGTTGAAGAAGTGGAAATGGAAGAAGAAGAAGAAAACAAAGGAGAAGAAGAAGAAACAGAAGAACAAGGAGAAGGAGAAAAAGAAGAAGAAGTACAAGAAGAAGAATAAGAGGAAGAAGAGGAAGAAGGCATAAAGGAGGAGGAGGAAGAAGAAGAAGAAGTAGAATAGGAAAAAGCAGAAGAAGAAAAAGAAGAACAAGAAGAGCAGGACAAGGGAGAGACGTTGGAAGAAGAAGAAGAAGAAGAGAACTGAGAAGTCGAAGAAGATGAAGAAGAAGAGAAAAGAGAAGTAGAAGAATAAGAAGAAGAAGAAGAAGAAAAAGAAGTAGAAGAAGAATAAGTAGAAGAAGAAGAAGAAAAGAAGAAGAAGAAGAACAAGATGAAGAAGAAACAGAAGATGTAGAAGAAAGGAAAGAGAAGAAGAAGAAAAAGAAGAAATAAAAATAGAGTTAGAAAGAGAAGAAGAAGAAGAAGAAGAAGAAGAAGAAGAAGAAGAGATAGAAGGAAAGAAGGACAAGAAGAATATGTAGAAGGAGAAGAAGAAGAAGAAGTTGAAGAAGAAGAAGAAGAAGAAGAAGAAGATGAAGAAGAAGAAGAAGTTGAAGAAGAAGAAGAAGAAGAAGAGAATGATGGAGAAGATGAAGACGAAGAAAGAAGAAAAAGAAGTTAAAGAAGCGGAAGAAGATGAAGAATCAGAAGAAGGAAAAGTAGAAGGATAAGAAGAAGAAGAAGGAGAAGAATTATGAGAAGAAGATGAAGAAGATGATGAAGAAGAACGTGAAGAAGATGATGAAGAAGAAGGTGAAGAAGATGATGAAGAAGAAATAGAATAAGTGGAAGAAGAGGAAGGAGAAGAAGATGAAAAAGAAGAAGTGGTAGAATTAGAAGAAGAAAAGCTACAAGGAGAAGAAGCAGAATAAGAAGAGGTAAAAGGAGAAGAAGAAGAAGAAGAAGAAATAGAAGTTAAAGAAGAAGAAGATGATGATGAATTAGTAGCAGTAGTAATAGTAGTAGTAATAGTAGTAGAAGAAGAATAATAATAATAAAAGATGAAGGAGAAGATGAGGAGGAGGAAGAGGAGGAAGAAGAAGAAGAAGAAGAAGAAGTGGAAGAAGAAGAAGAAATTGAAGAAGGAGAAGAAGAAGAAGAAGAAGTAGGGGAAGTAGAAGAAGAAGAAGAAGAAGAAGAAGTAGATGAGGAGGAAGAAGAAGAAGAATAAGAATAGGAAGAAGAAGAAAAAGTAAAAGAAGAAGAAGAAGAAGAAGGAGAAAAAGAGGAGGAGGGGGGAGAAGAAGAAGAAAAGAAGAAGAAGAAGACGAATAAAAGGAGGAAAAGGAAGAAGAAGAGGAAAAGGAAGAATAAAAAGAAGAAGAAGAAGATGATGAAGAAGAACAAGAAGAAGAAGTATAAGATGATGATGATGATAATGATGAAGAAGAAGAAAAGGAAGAAGAAGAAGTTGAAGATGAAAAAGGAGAAGAAGAACAAGGAGAAGAAGGAGAAGGGGAAGAAGAAGAAGTAGAACAAGAAGATAAAGAAGAAGAAGAAGAAGAAGAAGAAGAAGATGGAGGAGAAGAAGAAGAAGGAGAGGAAGAAGAAAAGGAAGAAGAACTACAAGAAGAAGAAGATAAGAATGAAGAAGAAGAAGAAAAGCAATAAGAAGAAGAAGAAGAAGAAGAAGAGGGAGAGGAAGATAAAGAAGAAGAAGAAGAAGAAGAAGAGAGGAAGGGGAGGAAGAAGTACAAGAAGAAGAAGAATAAGAAGAAGAAGAAGAAGAAGGAGAAGAAGAAGAAAGAGAATTTGTAGAAGAAGAAGAAAAATTAGAAGAGGAAGAAGATAAAGAAGATGAAGAAGAAGTAGAAGAAGAAGAAGAAGAAGAAGATTTAGTAGTAGTAGCATTAGAAGAAGAAGAAGAAGAAGAAGAAAAAGTAGAAGTAGAGGAAGAAGATGATGATGAAGATGAAGAAGAAGTAGAAGAAAAAGACGAAGAAGAAGAAGAAGAAGAATTATAAGATTGTGATAATGAAGAAGAAGATGTAAAATAAGGAGAAGTAGAAGAAGAAGATAATGAAGAAGGGATAGAAGGAAAAGGAGAAGAAGGAGTAGAAGAACAATAAGAAGAAGTTGAAGAAGAAGAAGAAGAACAAGAAGGAGAAGAAGAAGAAGTGGCAAAAGAAGAAGAAGAAGACGAAGAAGAAGAAGAGCACGAAGAAGAAGAAGAAGAAGAAGAAGAAGAAGAAGAAGATGAACAAGAAGAAGAAGAGGAGTAATGAGAAGAAGAAGAAGAAGAAGAATAAGATGAAGAAAAAGAAGTAGAAGAAAAAGAAGAAGAAGAAAAGTAGAAGAAGTGAAGAAGAAGTGCAAGAAGAAGAGGAAAAGGAAGAAGAAGAAGAAGCGGAAGAAGAAGTAGCAGAAGAAGAACAAGAAGAAGAAGTAGAAGAAGAGGAAGGAGAAGAAGAAAAAAAGAAAAAGAAGAAGAGGTAGAAGGAGAATCTAAGATGAAGAAGAGGAAGAAGGAGAAGACGAAGAAGAAGGTGAGGTAGAAGGAGAAGTACTTGAAGAAGAAAAAGTAGAAGATGTACAAGAAGAAGAAGAAGAAGAAGAATAAGAAGAAAAAGAAGAAAAAGAAGAAGATGAAGAAGAAGAAGAAGTAGGAGAAGAAGAAAAGAAGAAGAAGAAGAAGAAGAAGAAAAAGGAGGAGGAGAAGAAGATGAAGAAGAAGAAAAAGAAGAGGAAGAAGAAGGGCAAGAAGAAGAAGTAGAAGAGAAAGAAGAAGTAGAAGAAGAATAATTAGAAGAAGAAGTAGAAGAAGAAGAATTAGAAGAAGAAGAAGAAGAAGAAGAAGAAGAAGAAAAGGAAGAAGAAGGAGAAGGAGAAGAAGAAGAAGAAGAAAAAGAATAAGAAGAAGAAGAAAAATTAGATAAAGAAGAAAAAGAAGAAGAAGAAGAAGAAGAAGTAGAAGAGGAAGAATAAGAACAAGAACAAGATGGAGAAGAAGAAAATAGAGGATTAGAAGAAGAAGAAGAAGAAGAAAGAAAAAGGAGAAGAAGAGGAAGGAGAAGAAGTATAAGAAGGAGAGGGAGATGTAGAAGAAGAGGAAGAACAAGAAGAAGAAGAAA
>JAIUJO010002272.1:7500-12500 GCA_023846275.1 Vanilla planifolia | reverse complement strand
GAAGAAGGAGGAGAAGAAGAAGTAGAAGGAGAACAAGAAGAAAATGAAGAAAAGAAGAAGAAGAAGAAGAAGAAGAAAAAGATGAAGCGGGAAGGAAGAAGAGGAGGCGAAACAGCAAGAAGAAGAAGAAGAAGAAGAAGAAAAAGAAGAAGTGGATAGAGAAGGAGAAGAAGAATTAGAAGAAGAAGTGGAATAAGAGAAAGAAGAAGAAGAAGAAGAAGAAGAAGAACCAGAAGAAGAAGAAGAGGAAGAAGATGTAGAAGAGGAGAAAGAAGAAGAAGAAGAAGAAGAAGAGGAAAAAGAAGAAGTAAAAGAAAAAGAAGTAGAAGAAGAAGAAGATGATGACGACGAAAAAAGAAGTCGAAGAAGAATAAAATGAAGAATAAGAAGAAGAAGGAGAAGAAATAAGAGGAGGAGTAGAAGAAGAGAAAGGAGGAGAAGAAGAAAAAGAAGTAGAAGGAGAAGAAGCAGTAAAGAACAAGGAGAAGAAGAAAAAGTAGAAGAAAAAGAAGAAGAAAAAGAAGGAGAGGAAAAATTAGAGGAAGAAGAAGAAGAAGAAGATGATGAGGAAGAAGAAGAACAAGAAGAAGAAGAGGAATAAGAAGAAGAAGAAGAAGGAGAAGAAGAAGAAGAAGAAGAAGAAGAAGAAGGAGAAAAGAAGAAGAAGAAGATGGAGAAGAAGAAAGAGTAGCAGTAGTAGTAGTAGTAGAAGAAGAAGAAGAATAGTAAGAAGAAGAAGAAGAAGAAGGAGAGGAAGAAGTAAAGGAAGAGAAGAAGAAGAAGAAGCAAAAAAACAATAATAAAAAGATGAAGTATAAGAAGAAAAAGAAGAAGAAGATGAAGAAGAAGAAGAGGAAGAAGAAGAAGAAGATGATGATGAAGAAGAGGAAGAAGAAGAAGAAATAAAAGAAGAAGAAGAAGAAGAAGAAGAAGAAGAAGAACAAGAAGAATAAGAAGAATAGCAAGAATGAGAATAATAAGAAGAAGAAGAAGTAAAAGAAGAGGAAGAAGAAAAAAAAGAAGATGAAGAAGAAGTAGAGGAGGAGGAGGAAGAAGAAGAAGAAGAAGAAGAAGAAGAAGAATAAGTTGAATAAGAAGAAGAAGAAGAAGAAGAAGAAGAATGGGAAGAAGAGGACAAAGATGATGAAGAAGAAGAATAATAAAAAGAAGAAGACGAAAAAGAAGTAGAAGAAGAAGAGGAAGAAGAAGAAGAAGAAGATTAAGATGAAAATTAAGAAGACGAAGAAGAAAATGAAGAAGAAGAATAACTAGGAGAAGAAGAATTGTAAATAGAGGTATAAGAATAAGAAGTAGAAGTACAAGAGGAAAATCAAGAAGAAGAAGAAAACAAAGAAGGATAAGAACAAAAAGAAAAAAAAGGAGAAGAAGTAGAGGAAGTAGAAGAAGAGGAAAAGGAACAAGAAGAAGAAGAAGAAGAAGAAGAAGAAGAAGAAGAAGAGCGAGAAGAACAAGAAAAGGAAGGAGAAGAAGAAGAAGAAGAAGAACAAGCACAAGAAGGTGAAGGAGAAGAAGAAGAAGAAGAAGAAGAAGAAGAAGAAGAAGATAAAGAAGAAGAAGAAGAAGAAGAAGAAGAAGAAGGAGAGGAAGAAGAAGAGGAAAAATAAGTACAAGGAGAAGGAGAAGAAGAAGAAAAAGAAGAAGAGGACGAAGAACAAGAAGAATAGCAAGAAGAAGAAGAGGAGGAAGAAGAAGAAGAAGATGAAGAAGAAGAAGAAAAAGAAGAAAGAGAAGAACAAAAAGAAGAAGTGGAAGAAGTACAAGAAGAAGACAATGAATAAGAAGAAAAAGAATATGAAGAAGAAGAAGAAAAATTAGAAGCGAAAGAAGAAAAAGAAGAAGAAGAAGAAGAAGAAGTATAAGAATAATAAGAAGAAGAAGACGAAGAAGAAACGAAAAAAGAAGAAGAAGAAATTGAGAAGGAGAAGAAAAAGTAGAAGAAGAAGAAGAGGATGAAGAAGCAGAAGGTGAAGAGTAAGAAGAAGAGGTTGAAGAATAAGAAAAAGAAGAAGAAGATGATGATCAAGAAGAAGAACAAGAATAAGAAGAAGAGGAAGAATGGGAAGAACAAGAAGTGGAGGAGGTGGAAGAAGTAGAAGAAGAGCTAGAAGAAGAAGAAGAAGATGAAGTTGATGAAGAATATGAAAAATAAGAAGAAAAATAAGTAGAAGAAGAGGAATAAGAGAAAGAGTAGGAAAAGAAGAAGAAGAAGAAGAAGAAGAAGAAAAAGAATAAGAAGAAGAAGAAGAAGAGGAGGAAGAAAAAGAAGAAGAAGAAGAACGCAAAGAAGGAAAAGAAGAAGTCAAAGAAGAAGAAGAAGGAGAAGAAGAAGAAAAAGAATAAGAAGAGGAAGAAGAGGAAGAAGAGGAAGAAGAGGTGAAGGAGGAGGAAGAAGAAGAAGAAGAAGAAGATGAAGAATAGGAAGAAGTAGAAGAAGAAAAAGAAGAACAAGAAGAGGAGGCGGAGGGAGAGAAGGTGGAAGAAGAAGAAGAAGAAGAAGAAGAGAAATGAGAAGTAGAAGAAAATGAAGAAGAAGAGGAAGGAGAAGTAGAAGAATAACAAGAAGAAGAAGAAGTAGAAGAATAGAAAGTAGAAGAAGAATAAGGAAAGAAGAAGGAGAAGAACAAGATGAAGAAGAAAGAGAAGAAGTAGAAGAAAAGAAAAGAGAAGAAGAAGAAAAAAAGAAATAAAAGCAGAGGTAGAAGGAGGAGAAGAAGTAGAGAAGAAGAAGAAGAAGAAGAGCATCATGATGAAGAAGAAGAAGAGGAAAGAAGAAAAAGAAGTTGAAGAAGTGGAAGAAGATGAAGAATTAGAAGAAGGAGAAGTAGAAGGGTAAGAAGAAGAAGAAGGAGAAGGTGAAGAAGGAGAAGGAGATGAAGAAGAAGAAGATGAAGAAGAAGAAGGTGAAGAAGAAGGTGAAGAAGAAATAGAATAAGTGGAAGAAGAGGAAGGAGAAGAATAATAAAAAGAAAAGAGGTAGAATTACAAGAAAAAGAAGAAGAGCTAGAAGGAGAAGAAGGAGAAGAAGGAGAAGAAGAAGACATAGAAAGAGAAGAAGAAGAAGAAGAAGAAGAAGAAGAAAAAGAAGTTAAAGAAGAAGAAGAAGATGAAGCATTAGTAGCAGTAATAATAGAAGTAGAAGAAGAAGAAGAAAATGAAGAAGAAGAACAAGAAGAAGGGAAAGTAGTAGAAGAAGAAGAATAATAAGAATACGAAAAAGAAGAAAAAGTAAAAGAAGAAGATGAAGAAGAAGAAGAAGATGAAGAAAAAGAGGAGGGGGAGGAAGAAGAAGAAGAAAAGAAGAGGAAGAAGAATAAGAGACAGAAAAGGAAGAAAAAGAGGAAAAGGAAGAAGAAGAAGAGGAAGAGAAAGAAGAACAAAAAGAAGAAGTATAAGATGATGATGATGATGATGATGAAAAAGAAAAGGAAGGAGAAGAAAAAGAAGATGAAAAAGGAGACGAAGAACAAGGAGAAGAAGGAGAAGGGGGAGAAGAAGAAGAAGAACAAGACGATAAATAAGAAGAAGAAGATGGAGGAGAAGGAGAAGAAGAAGAAAAGGAAGAAGAACTATTAGAAGAAGAAGTTGAGAATGAAGAAGAAAATGAAAAGCAAGAAGAAGAAGAAAAAGAAGAAGAAGAAGAAGAAGTAGAAGGAGAGGAAGGTAAAGAAGAAGAAGTAGTAGAAGAAGAAGAAGAAAAGAATATGCAGAAGATGAAGAAAAATTAGAAGAGGAAGAAGTTAAAGAAGAAGAAGAAGAAGAAGAGGAATAAGGATAAAAAGAAGAAGACGTAAAAGAAGGAGAAGGAGAAGATGAAGAAGAAAAGAAGAAGAAAAGGAGAAGAAGAAGGAGAAGGAGGTGGAGAAGAAGAAGTACATGAAGAAGAAGAAGGACAAGATGAAGAAGAGGAATAGGAAGATGAAGAAGAAGAAAAAGAAGAGGATGGAGGAGAAGAAGAAGAAGAAGTAGAAGATGAAGAAGAAGAAGCTGAAGAGGAAGATGAAAAAGAAGTTAAAGAAGAAGAAGAAGAAGTAGTAGTAGTAGTAGAAGTAGAAGAGGAAGAAGAAGAAGAAGAAGTGAAAGAAGAAGAAGAAGAAGAAGAAGAACTAGAAGAAAAAGACGAAGAAGAAGAGGAAGGAGAAGAAGTATAAGTTTGTGATAATGAAGAAGTAGAAGTAAAAGAAGGAAAAGTGGAAGAAGAAGATAAAGAAGAAGGAGAAGATGGAGAAAAAGAAGAAGGAGAAGGAGAAGAAGCAATAGAAGAAGAAGAAGAAGAAGAAGAAGGAGAGGAAGAAGAAGAGCAAAAGAAGAAGAAGAAGACGACAAAGAAGAAGAAGAGCACGAAGAAGAAGAAGAATTAGAAGATGAAGAAGAAGAAGAAGAAGAAGAAGAAGAAGTAGCAGAAGAAGAAGAAGAAGAATAAGAATAAGAAAAAGAAGAGGAAGAAGAAGGGCAAGAAGAAGAAGAACAAGAGAAACAAGAAGAAGTTGAAGTGGAACAAGAAGAAGAAAATGAAGAAGAAGAAGAAGAAGAAAAAGTATAACAAGAAGAAAAATGAGATGAAGAAGAAAATGATGAAGAAGAAGAAGAAGAAGAAGAAGAAGAAGAAGAAGAAGAAGAACAAGAACAAGAAAAAGAACAAGAAGGAGAAGAAGAAAATGAGGATAAGAAGAAGAAGAAGGAGAAAAAGGAGAAGAAGAAGGAGAAGAAGTATAAGAAGAAATAAAAGATGGAGAAGAGGAGGAAGACCAAGAAGAAGAAGAAGAGGTTGAAGAATAAGAAGAAGAAAAAGAAGAAGAAGAAGAGGAAGAAGTTAGAGAAGACGAAGAAGAAGAAGAAGTAGAAGTAGAAGAAGAGGAAGAAGAAGAGGAAGAATAGAAGGAGAAGAAGAAGAAGAATAATAAGAAGTAGAAAAAGAAGAGGAAGAAGCGAAAGTGTAAGAAGAATAAGTATAAGAAGAAGAAGAAGAAGATGAAGAGGAA